>CAMZMU010000088.1:14841594-15108927 GCA_947311845.1 Poa pratensis
TTGCCAATTTTCGAGCTGCTAACTCTCTTAAGACGAAACCGAAGAGGGTCTACAAGGTGAATGTAGATACTTATTTGACGAGGATGCTCTATGAGGAACTACTGGTGTTGTCATCCGCGTGACCAGAGGCATTTTTGTTGTCGCTGTAACACGACAATTGATCATGCCCAAGACAGCACTCACCACTGAAGTGCAATCCATGAAACAAGGTTTGCTTCTGGCTTAGGTGATGGGGTGCAACCGATTCATTCTTAACTCTGATTGTATGAGTTGTGAGCACTATGATATTTTGGGGGACAAAGCCATGGAATCGCCGCCGCGGTCTTCGATGATTCTTATGATCTATCTCAGGAGTTTGTCAAGATTCAGTTTAAGTATGTATCTAGAGAGTCAAATTCTCTAGCTCATGAACTAGCTAGATTGGCTTGTGAGTTCGATCAACGTGTTTGGATTGATGGATGCCCTGCATCCAATACTCCTGTGATGTAACTTTGATTGTCAATGAATAAAGAGGCACTCCCTCCGTTCTTAAATATAAAATGTTTTATGTGCTTCACATGTTCACTAGGTGAGAACCAGGGACGAAGTCCGGGGAGGGAGCAGGGACGGAGTCAGGAATATACTACCAGGGGGGCCAAGTGAAGGCTACAAAACATGGAGGGGGCCATATGAATGATTTTGGACAAAATTTGATGTCAAATCTACATAATATAAGGGGGTATTTAGAAAAAAATTCCAAGTTGGGGGGAGCCAGGGCCCCAGCTCGCACCCCTGGCTCCGTCCCTGCGAGGGAGAGGGGGGGGGGGGGGGGGGGGGGAGGGCCAGGTCCCCCCATGGTGAATTTGTAGATTTGACCCCAAATTTAGCAAAAGTTTACACGTATGGCCCCATCCAAGTTGTTTTATATGCAATTGCCACCACCTTGTTGTGCAATCCTGACTCGTTCCCTGGTGCGGATGGAAATGAATGAATATACACATTAAAACATGTCTAGATAAATGTGGATTCATTGCTGACGTGTTTGGTTCAAAAATGGTAACAACAATGTTAATGAAATCAGACCCCAGGGTGTAGCGGAGGTGGAGTGGAAAACTCCCTTATTTTTTGGTAAGGACAATATTAATGAAATTAGATCCCAGGGTGTATCGCGGGTGGAGTGGAAAACTCCCTTTTTTTTGGGTAAGTTTCTGTTATGCAAACAAATCCTCTACCACCTCAAGCTTGTAAATCGATCGACGCAGATGTTACATGTGTGTTGCCGCTGCTCCTCACGTGCCCTCACATGGCGGCGCCACCGATGAAGTAGGGACCATCGAGGGATGGGTCACGGGCCAGTACCTCTTCCCGCGCCGGTGCCGGCGGCGGGACTGGGCGGAAGAGGGGCAGGCAAGAGGAGAGACACCGGCGGCGGGACTGGGTGGAAGAGGGGCAAGGCAAGATGAGAGACGCCGGTGGCAAAACTGGGTGGACGAGGGGCAGGCAGGAGGAGAGACATTGGGGTCGAGATCCAGAAGAGACGACGAGAGCTTGCAGATGAGGCCGATGAGAGAGAGTCGTCCCGGAGGGGTGTGACCGGTATCTGGATCTAACAGGGGCGGGATCTGTTTACATGGCATCTGTTTACGGGTAAACTGAACAAAACAGGTTTTAAGGGTATCTGCTGTAAACTTGTTACATTACAAAATCCTGAACCAAACATGTTGAATGTAGAAGTGGACTAATGGAGGCCGGGCTACAGGGAGCCCTTTATTTTGAAAATTTTGAAAACCACAATTTGAAGTTGTAAAAAATTCTGAAAAAAATCCTGCATGTAGAAAATGTTGAATCCTACCGATGTGTAAAATCTCAGAAAATAATACCTCGTATTTTGGGCTGCGCAAATTTTGAACTCTTCCAAATCTGTCAGATTTTGTCATTTTTGTCTAGCTCAAAATATGAACTATTTTGATTCGATATTTTGCACGTTGATAGAATACAACACCATCTACATGCATGCATTTTTTTTAGATTTTTTTACTACTTTAAAATGTGGTTTTCAAAATTTTGAAAATAAAGTGCTCTATATAGCTCGGCCTCCATTATAGGTTTCCGTTATCTTTAGTAACTATAAAGTTGTCACTTTCCAGGTTCTCTTGGGCCTTGGCAATTCCTTCCTTGGGGTTAGATCTGTTGCCCGAGTGAAGCAATGGAAAAAACCTCCTGTAGATTAAGATACTGGAGAGGGAGGCTGGGGCTTTGTCGCCAGGTCTGATACCGGTGATTTCATTGCAGCTGCAGCGGGCAGACTGCACAATATTAAGGATGCTCTACATGCTGAGGCAGAAGCAGGTATTGCAGCTGTGGAGGGAGCTAGAGCTATTGGACTGAACCGGGTCATTTTCGAGTCAGATTGTCAGACTTTGGTCTCAGCTGTGAGGTGCAAAAGCCACGACCTTGCGCCAATTGGTGTTCTTCTGAAGGAGATTGGTAGCACATGCATAGTTTCTTTTGAATCCTATTCATTTCAGCATGTCCCTCGTTTGTGGGATTGAGATTCGCTGACTTTGCTCCCGCTGACGTTGAGTCACTTACGTGTGGGCCCCACACATGCAAAGTCAGCGGGAGCAAAGTCAGCGAATCCGGGCCCTCGTTTGTGTAACATGGTTGCTCATTCCCTAGCACAGTATGGCCAGCGTGCTGATACTGTTTGTACTGGCTGGGAAAATGAGGCACCTGACTTTGTTTCTGATGTAGTGGCCAGCGACATAGATTTTTTTTTCCTTCCTTGGGGTTTCCTACTTTCCTCCAAAATGAAAAACGTTCGCGGGTTTTGCAGAGGGTCCTCCTCCCCCATTCTCGCCTTCTCAAGCTAGGGTTACCGTACACGCTCCCTAGCCTTGCGTCCTCCCTCTTCCGATTTCGGAGCGCATGGCCGGCGCCGAAGGGACGACGGCGGCGGGGTCGGAGACGGGCCTGGAGCTCTCGTGTGGGGGCTTCGATTTCGCGTTCAGCTCGCAGAACTTCTCCGACAGGGTGCTGCGGCTGGAGATCGTCGCGGGCGGCAGCAGCGGAGACGAGGTCGCCGGAGGATCCCTCGCCGGATCGAAGCGCCCCCGCGACGAGGAAGGTGCGTAACTTCTGCCACCGCCGCCGTTGGGTAAATTATATGCTGTTTGATGCGATTCGGATGTTAATTCGTGTTCGGAATTTTGCGGCTCGTTCGCTTGAGCTGATATTGTGTTCCACGAAGAAGCGGTAGAGGGGAATCCGTGAGTTTTGAGCTTGATCTGATGTACATGGATGTTAGAGTTACTGAAATTGGAAATTGTCCTCCTCTGAATCAGTATCAAATCCATCGAGACAATGTAGTGTGGTAGCAAAATGTGATATTATGTGCAATTGGACTAGAGGCCACCTGAACTCTAGAACTCTCCTGTCTCCATACCATAAGTCCATAACCATGTGTTTTTTCGTGCGTGCGCTGAAACACTAAGGTTATTATTAATGTTAGCCTTGTTGATGTGCGCTGAAACACTAAGGTAATTATTAATATTAGCCTTGTTGATAGTTGCTTACTTTAGGTAGTACAAATACAGTCTATGTTGATCAAATTTGGTGCTGGCACATTATGCTGATCAAAGGTGGCCCTTGGTTGTTTGTTTCGAAGTATGTCTAAGATGCCCACAAGCCACATCATGCTGATCAAAGCACAGTGGTACTAGACGATCTGCTGTATGGAATATACTAAGTGGTTCTATGCTTTTTGACTAATTATTGCACAAATACGAAACCATATAAGTGCTTAACAGGAAGTTTAAATCAACAACTTAATCTTATCAGAGCGCCTTTAGATGCATATCCAGACTACAGACCTGCTGCACGCACTCCTCCATACGGCCCACAATCTCGTTCACCCGGTCTGCACTGTCACACGTGATCCTTCGCTGCTGAAAAGGGCTGCTGACGCAACCTTGGCTGGCCTTTCTTGGGGGCTATCTCATCCAAAGAAGTTTGGGAGGCTGCAGCCAATGTCTGAATGACCATTCACTAGGTTGGTTACCTTCTGTTCACACACAGTCTAGTGTCGTCTCATCTGAGTCCAGCATCAAGTTTGTCCATGTCTCTGGTAGAGTATTCAGAGGAAGAAGTGTAGTAATTCTTAATGATGGCATCAATATGTGGGCTATGGCTGAGTGGTTCATTTAATCATAACCTATTCTTACTTAAACACGTTTATACAAAATTCTATAGGATTCTTGGGGTAACATTCATAACTACTTCACTGATTGAGCTTCAAGCTTGCGTAAATCCCTGGATGCAGCTAAGTAAGCGTTGAATTTTTCTGATGTTATTTTTAATTTTTAATCATTTTACCAAGGTTCTGAAGATTAACTAAATGAATCTGCACCCATATATTAGAACAGAGTGTTCCAAGTACTTTTAACGGCAGAGAACTTGTTTAGTGATTCTACTCTATACTACTTGCTTTTCATGCTTCTCCTTTATTTCTCAGTTCGATCTTTAGTATTTTTGCCAGTTTTATGAGTATAGACGATGTATATCAACTCAGCGATTCTTGCTGCAAGAAGTCCTTTCTTTCTCAAGGTAATTCTTAGAACCTTCTTAAGTACCTTTGTTCTATAATCAGTTCATGCTTTCTAATAAGATTTGTGCTTCTTAGCTTTTCTCAAATGGCATGAAGAATCTGATCAGACACATACAACGCTTAGGATTGCTGATTCAGGTAATATGATGACTCAAATGTAACATTCTTCCTCTTCAAGTGGATTCTAATGTGCTATTATAATTGTATCACCATTTCTGTGTTTTTCAAATAAAAACATGTTTATTATATATAAAGAAAGGATTTATATTTTCTGAGTATCCAACACTCTAGTTTCCCCCTTGGCTACCAAATGGATATTTTTCTAGTCTTTAGGGACATATCTCCTTAACAGCGATTGCCAGTAGCACACTTAATTAGCCATCTACACACCAAGAATGCTTTTTTGTTGTTTAGTTATTTATTGAACTGTTTCCCTAATCCTTCTGCCTTTTTGTTTTCATTCTACTTGAAACAGATGAAAATGCCCTTATGGAGCTTTTAAGCTTTATGTACAGTGGAAAGCTAACAACGACTGAGCCCACCCTTCTGCTTGATATCTTGATGGCTGCGGACAAATTTGAAGTCGTTTCTTGCATGAGGCATTGCTTTCAGTTGCTCACAAGTCTGCCTTTGACAACAGAATATGCACTGCTCTACCTAGATCACCCATGCTCTATGTCAATGGCATCTGAAGTTCAGCTTTTGAAAGGTGTCGCCAAGAAATTCCTCGATGACAAATACAAGGATTATAATAAGTAGGGATCCCCATTGGATGTAGCCATCTTTTCTTGCCTTTTAGAGAGAAGTTCAGACATTCATGTATTATATGTACTCAAGGCTTGTCTTATCTTATTTCAGGTTCCAACAGGAAGTGATGAACATTTCTCTCTGGCTGGGATCGAACTCATACTTTCAAGTAGTGACCTACGTGTGGAATATGAAGATCAGTTATACTACCTCTTGCTCAAGTGGGCCCGTGTGCGATACCGGGAATTGGAGGAAAGGCGTAAGATCTTGAGTTCCCGTTTACTTCCGCTGGTTCGCTTCAGTCATATGACCTACAGTGCATTTCAGAGGATCTTAAAATGTACCGATAATGACATAGACCATGAGCAAGTAACTAAGCTTATCACTGGGGTTCTTCTGTGGAAAGCTTATCCAGCACACAAGCCAGGTGCTCTTGCAGCATGTGCAACCTCAGAGCGGGCTTACAAGCGCAAACATCTGAAATTGGTTGCGTTCGATCAACCCTGCCCACAGGTTATAGCCTACATGGACCTGAAGCGTGAGGAATGTGCCCAACTCTTTCAATCACAACATATATTCTCGCACCCATTCCATGTTGCAGGTCAGGGTTTTATTCTTCTGCCAAGATGTTCCAAGGATGAACAGAGTGGGCTGTGCAGATTTCTCCTCTTCTTGTATATCAATCCGGCGCTGAAGGGCTCAAGGTGTGTGACAGTAGATTATGAGTTTGCAGCAAGGACAAGACCGTCAAGTTTGTGAGCAAGTTCAATGCTAGTCGTACCTTCACGGATGAGGTGTTAGCTGTTTGCGATGATATCTTTTCGGTTCCATGGTCGACATTCATGGCTGACGATAACTTTTTCATCGATGGTGTGCTACATCTCAGAGTTGATTTGACGGTGGTGGAGCAGACGGAACCGCAAACTTGATATCTTAGTCAGCAAAGTTAGGTTTATGACTTGCTTGTGACCCTTGCCTAATCCCGCACGTCGAGCAAAGAGGAAGAAAAGAGCTAGCATGGTTCATACATTAGCCGCTACCAACCAAATGTGGTACTTCTTCATTACCCCTATTCTTGTTGTAGCCAAGATGTTGCTGTTGCCTTTTGCTGCTTTGCCTCTAAGACTTGTAACAGGATAGCAGTAGCTGTGGGAGTGTTTTGGTAACGTCTGTCTGATGTTCCTTTTGTTGGGTTCAAATTCTAGTTTACGGCTCGTAGCTGGGTGGGTCGTGTGATGTTGGAGCAGCTGGTGTGATATCGACCAGATGCCAATTTGCTCTTCTTTTCTGTTGACCCTGACTACCAACGGAATCTGTCTATACCAGCTCTGTTTGTTTGCTGTTCATTGCTTGGAGATACGCTCTGTGTTTATATGCATAGACAAGGAAACAAAGTTTTTCCATTATAAAAAGAAGGGTTGCATCGATATCTTACTCTACAAAATTATGTTAGGACATACTTAGTAGACCTGATGCTGCATCGGATCATGGCAGTCTTAAATGGGTTGATTTCTTCTTCATGACGCTGTTCTTGACATGGCCAAGATGTTGCTCCTACCTCCCGTGTTCTGCCGTGTTTCGCTTCCTTATCTTTTGGAGGTTCATTTGGATAAGTCTTCGGAGTATCTTGTATTTTGGTTTGTCTCGTATGGTTTGTTCAGCTGGGTTTGTGATCTTGCAGCGCTTGGCGTGCTCTACATGAATTCTGAATATGCATCCCAGTTAGCTTTACGTTTCCCTTCTTGTCTAGTAAACCTAGCTATTAGTGGAATCAAGATATACACTTTCAGAGAAGCCCCTTTTTTTCCTCCTCCCCTCCCGCGACCGCGCCGCCCCCGTGGCGGCCGGCGCGGCCCACTCCGCCCTCTCCTCGCTCCCCCTCACCTCTCCTCCTCCGCCGCCGTCGGCGCGAGCCGTCGAGCGAGGCTCGGATGGTGCCGCGGCGGCGGCCTTCCTCTACCCGCGCCGGAAGGAGGCCGCGCGGGGTGGCTTATCTCCGGCGGCGGTGCGTCCCAGGAGGCGGCGGCCCGGCCTCGGCCGGATGGTGGCGTGCGGCGGCGGTGTTCGTCTGCTGCGGGGCGGCACGGTGGTGAGCTCCGATGCGCAGCGAGGCAGCGGTGGCTGGGCCCTGCGGGCCCCATCTGGGTCCGGGCGGGCCGCCCTGCTCCGAAGTGTGTTCTGCAGCTGTCGGTGAGGTGAAGGGGGCAGCGGCGACGGCGGCTCTTGTTGCAGCTTGGCGGCGAGCTTCACGGGCCCAGTTTGGGCCTGACCGGACCCTATTAGGACTGGTGTGCCCCGTGGGGGCTTTACGGGCCCGCTGGGCCCGGCCGGACCTGACGGGGACTGGTATGCTCTGCTGCCTCGTCCGGTCGACTACCGTCCTTGACGGTGGAGGTTGTTCCCTCCCGCGCAGCCGTGGTTCTGCCGTCCCCAGTTCATACTTCGCCCCACCCTCGTCTTGTAGACCTCGTGACGACCACTTTGGTGAGACGGCGTTGGTGGCTTCGGAATCGTTTGGGCGCATGTTGGTGGGCGATTTGTCTGGTGGTGTCGAGGCCCGTCCTCGGGGGGCTCCTGTGCTACGGATTGCACAGGATTGTGGATAGGGCTTTCGGGAGAAATGCTTGTAGGTTCATCCGACACCGACGCGGTGCCGCTCTTGGTGGCACCTTTCCTTCCTGAAGGGCGTCGTGGCTACCCTTCATCCGCTTTTCTCTGTACCGGGGGAAACCCTAGGACCAGTTGGTTCGGGCAGCAGCATGGCTTTCCTTCTTGAAGGTGCTGCTTGGTACTCGTCGATTCGGTGCTAGGAGCGTGGTGGTACTTCTTCGGAGAGGGCGCAGCGGTTCCGAGTCGCCGTCGTTTAGTCAATCCGCTTATGTCTCCTTTTTTTCTCTTTGGTTCTCTTTGGGTGTATGTTTGCTGCCGCCCCAGCATGTCAAATCTGTTGGTTGTATGGGGTGTTTGCTATATTTATATAGCGGGACTACGCCTATTTCATCAGATATACACTTTCATCATGAAATCTGTTCCTAAATGAAATCGGTAAGCCGAAGGAAAGGTGTCTGGGCAATTGTTCCTCTTTACGTATGCTGTGCTCGTCGTAGTGCATTGTTATAGTAGTCTGGCTAGATTATGTTACGGTGTATCTGTTCAGATTATTTCTGCAGGAAAATTGGTGACTTCCGCGGGACTTGGTGCAGCACGCGCCGCCGGATGCATATTTTTTGGGAACCCGTCAGCCATGTGCGGTGTCAAGCAAAGTTCGTCAGTGATGTACAGATCATGTCGGTGATAGACGGTTCTGCAATCAATGGTGCGTGCAAGCACTGAGGCAGTGGATATGTTCTTGGTGTTGTAACTGAAAAAATAAGTTATCTGTATTGTCAGCAGTTCACCTGGCTAGCTAAATGGAGCCGATTACACACATGGCCTTCTGCGTACAAAACCAGAAGGCATGCTCGAAAATTATCTGAGGGCGATCAAGTATATTCGCATTCGATTTGTATTCGTATCCGGCCGGCACTATCCATGTCCGACATCAATGCCGAATTATCTGAGGGACCTCTTTACAAATTCCGGGCCTTCGTCTTCAATCAAAAGTTAAAAGAGTTAAACTCTGTACCGCTGACGGCCGACATCGTCTTCTCGAAGAACCCTGCTGCGGGCCTAGGTTACGGCACCGTCCCGCAATCCCTCCCTCTTCCAGAGGCGGCGAAGCTCATGGGCACCGAAGAGGCGCCGGGGGGCGTCAGGGGAGGCGGAGATGAGGTGGACCTCTCGTGTTGCGGCGCAGGGCCTAACTTCGAGTTCGCGTTCAATTCGCCCAACTTCTCCAACAGGCTTCTGCAGATAGAGATCGTCTCCAGTTCCAGCAGAGACGACGGGGGAGGATCCATGGCCGACCACAGCAAGGAGGAAGGTGTGTAGTCACTGATACATCTGTTTTGAGGGTGAAAATCTGTGGTTCATTACCGATTATTGGGTCAATTACTCAACTCTTTCGTTAGGGATTAATTGAGTATGCAATGAAATTTCCGCTCGGCTGAATCAGTAGACCCAATGAACAGATTACAATGCAACAAATATTTTGTCGGGTATTTTGGGTGTGGCAGATTTAAAATAAAATCAATCAACTATAGTTGAGATTAGCCACTGTATACAATAAAGGGCCGCAACCCCCAACCATGACTTCACCGCAGGTCATCATTAGTCTGACCTCTTTTCTTTTGTCGGTAAAAGCAGCTCGGCTTTAAATTAATAAAGCCTCCAACGGCCAAGTTTACATAGTGTTAAAAAACAGCTTACAAGCAACTCACACAACAAGCACAGAACAATAAAAAGATGAATCCCTAGGATCCGACTGGGAAGCAGCGAAGTCGGTGAAGAAAGCACGCCATTGAGGAAGCTCATGCCGTCGCCACCACCATGAGGACTCTTGTCCACCTCCGAAGAAAGCACCCCGCCTTCTCGCCCCAGATCGAAAGGCGCCGCACCTCTTAGGAGGTGAAGCAGCTCACCCTTAGCACGCATGGACATTGACAATCATGATGCCAAGGGGAATGGACTCCGAGCACTACCGCTTCACCACTCCGCCACCCGAAAACATCACCGCCAACCACAGCACCAACCACAACGCACGAGACACAAACCGCCTAGAGAAGACGCCAAAGAAGATGCAGTGAAAAAATTGTGCCGTTGTCATCTAGCCTGACCAGGAGGGGCTCGACCGCCGGGAGGCAGTTGCTACCGGGGAGGAGACTTCCCCTCTCGCCCAGGTTCGAGGGCGTCGACCCGCCGACGAGCAGGCACCTCCGGAGAAAGCATAGAGACCCATGTCCAGCGACAACACTGTAGCACCAGAAACAGAGCAACCGTTACCAGCAAACTACCATCCCCTGCTGAGCTCGTCCACCTACCCCGTTATCTCAAGGTAGCGCCTCCATGGAGGTAACAACGCTCGAGCGCCGCCGCCGCTCAAACTAGAGCTTTTAGGTTTTCACCCGAGACAGGTAGGTCAGGGAGGGGGGATAAACCTTGATGTCGCCTTGAAGAAGGAGAATCACGCCGGGAGCATCGTCGACGTTGTGGTTGCCGCGGTCGGCCAAGGGTTTCCCCTGGTCTAGAGCCCTGCCTCCGACCACACCTACCAGCCGCCGGAACAGAACCAGGGCCGGGATGTGAGACAAGATGGAAAGGGAGGAAGAAGCATCTTCAGATCTGCAGCGGAGGCCCATCGGGACGACCTCCGTGCATTAATTGCCCACGCCCTCCGCCACCTCGCCTCCCACACAGCAGAGGAGCACGGCCCAGCAACACCGACGGCCGCTACCTGCCTCCAGGTCGACCCTCCAGGTCGACGCCACCCTCTCAGAGCAAGGCCGCCGCCTCAGATCCAGAGCTCCGCACCTCCGGAAGTTGAGTAGCGACAACCTAGCCCTAGCAGCCACCTTCCTTGATGGCCGCGCGGGCTTAGGCGAGGTGGGGGAACGGGAGGGGAGAGGTCGGTATGCTAGGGCTTGGGCCCTCGGGTGCGAGGGGAAGGGGCGCAGAGCAAAGGATAATTAGCCTCTGACCTCGTTTCTTGCACCTGTTTTTTCTTTTAAATCTCAAGGCTATTACTAGCCTGCTTAATAATAGCATACTTTCCAATAGCAGACATACTTGTGGTATACATGCATGTAATTTGGTACATGTATGATATAGTGATCAAAAGTAGATGTTGGTATGTTTTGTAGTAGATACGACTAACCCTTTTTGTATAGTTTCAGGTCAATGCTTTGCAAATATACCCACCAGTTCTGAGTTAAACCCTCTTCGTTCCTCTTTTAGCTACTTGACCTTGATTCTGCTACCATATGCGTGCGTGGTATGAGCTATACTAATGCACTAGATAACATAATACCCTTTATGTATACGAAGTTATACGTTATTGGAATTCCATCATGATCCTTGGGGTAACATCTGTGATTACTTTACTCAGTGAGCTACAAGCTTGTTAGATTGCTTGATGCAGAATTTCAGCCGGATCCTTGGCGTAACATGTATGATTACTTTACTCGGTGAGATACAAGCATGCTAGATTGCTTGATGCAGCTAACTGATTGTTTAATTTTTGGGACATAATTTACACTTTTTTACCCTTTTCTGAATATTGATTAGATGAATCTGCACCTATAAAAGAACAGAGTGTTTGGACTATTTTAGTAGCAGAATATATGTCTAGTGATTCTTGTCTTCCCAATTTGTCCTTTAAAACACTTATGTTGATATTTTGCAGGTGATAAAAGAGAGAGTAGCCATTCTTCCTCGACAATGGTGGGTACACCAGTTTTACGAGAAAAGACTATTTATATCAGTTCGTTGATTCTTGCTGCTAGAAGTCCTTTCTTCCTCAAGGTAATTCCGATAACCTTATGAAATACAGTTTCTCAATACAGTTCACGGTTTGTAATAAGTTTCATGCTTCCTAGCTTTTCTCAAATGGCATGAAAGAATCTGATGGAACACATCCAACAATTCGAATTGCTGTTTCAGGTAATGTGATGTTTCAAGTGTAACATTCTTCCTCCTGTAATTGGTTTTGATTTGTTGTTTTGATTGTTTTATGTTTTTCTATAGATTATATTATATTTATATAGTGATTTGAAGGGCTATGTTTTCGACTGTTTGCCACTTTATTTTATTTTCTAGGATGTTAAAACATTTATTTATTGAACTCTTCCCTTAATGATGCCTTTTATTCATTCTACATGGAACAGAGGAAAATGCAGTTATGGAGCTTTTAAGCTTTATGTACAGTGGAAAGTTGACAGCGACTGAGCCCGCTCACCTGCTCGAAATCTTGATGGCTGCTGATAAATTTGAGGTTGTTTCTTGCATGAGGCTATGCATTCAGTTGCTCACAAGGTTGCCTATGACCACAGAATCTGCACTTCTCTACCTAGATTACCGATACTCCATTTCAGTGGCTGCTGAAGTTCAGCCTTTGAAATATGCCGCCAAGGAATTCCTTGCCAACAAATACAAGGATTTGGCTAAGTGAGACCCACCTTTCCTTTTTTTTTCCTGAGAGAAGTTAAACATTTTTATCACACTATCATATAGTGCCTCTGTTCCACAATATAAGATGTTTTAGCTCTTTTCCACATTCACATGTACACGTATTTATCTAGACACGTTTTAGTATACATGTCAACTCTTTTCAGTACGAATCTAGACAACATGTGTACACCAAAAACATCTTATATTATGGAAGCGGAGGGAGTATGATGTATGAAGTGTCTCATTTTCAGGCTAGAAGATGAAGTGATGAGAATGCCTCTGTCTGGAATCGAAGCCATCTTCTCAAGTAGTGATCTCCAGGTAGAAACTGAGACGTGCGTGTTTGACTTCTTGCTTGATTGGGCTTCTGTTCCCGCTTACTTCCTTTGGTGCGCTTCAGGTATATGAGCGGGATTGAACTACGGGAGCTCCTAACATGCATTCATAGTGGGCTACGGATACTTGTGGCCGGGACCATGACCTAGCTCTCGTGACGCCATGGCGAATCCGCGGCCGCCGCCGTCGCTGCCGCCTGGCTCCTCCCAAAAAACCACCCTCCCCCATCCACCTCTGTGCTCGTCCCCGCCGCCTAGCTCTGCTGGCTGGCCCGCGTTGGCGGAGGAGACCCAGGCCCCTTCCACCCACCATCGGCCCCTACCGGCGGCGGCCGCTCCGGCACCGTCGGCCACCGTTTCCTTGTGCCCTCATCAGATCCCCCGCCCCCGCCGACCATCGTCCCGGCTGGTTTCTCTCCCCGCGTGGTCTTGCTACCCGGAGCCGCCGCGCCCCCCACTCCGATCCCTGGTCGTCGGCGACCTCAGCTCCTTGCTCGACGGGTCGGAGGCGCCGCTGGAGGAGTCGCCGCTGCTCGTGCCTCAGCTAGATCCGCCGGAGATGGAGGTGCCCGAGCTAGCCGCCTTCTGAAAGGATCGTATGACACCTAGAGGGGGGGGGGGGGGGGGGAATAGGTGCTACTTCAAATTTTAGTACTTTTTCAAATTTGGCTCGACACAAAAGGTAAATTCTCTAGATATGCAACTACGGTGAATTTACCTATATGACAAGCTAGCAACTAAGCAGGGTACATGAAGTAAAAGCTATAACAAGGATAGAGGTAACCGAAGTGAAAGCACGCGGAGACAAGGATGTATTCCTGAGTTCCTCCTTTTTAGGGGAGTACGTCTCGTTGGAGAGGTGTGAGTCAACACAATGACTCAACAGCCACAAAGGCTTCACCTTCTTCTCCGATGAACCGCACCACAAAGGTTTGGTTCACCTTCAACTATCGGAAACCTTTAAGGCGGAGTACGGAGCCTTTACAACAACAATCTGGGGCACAACCCACAACTGGATTGGGGGCTCCCGAACGGCTACAATCTGTCACAAACACAATCAAGTGAGTACAACAAGGGGCTAGGTTTTCCGAAGGGAAAGCCTAGCAAATGGTCACTCAAGTGAATGAGGGGGAAATGAAAAACGGCTCGGTGAAGATGTAGATCGGGGCCTTCTCCTTCAATCCTCCAAAGATCAACGAGTTTGGGTGGAGGGATTGTGAGATCTAATGATTCTTGAGCTTGCAATAATGGTGTCTTCGATTTTGGGCGAGCTCCTTGTCCAGAGGTAGGTGAAGAGGTATAAATACCCCTCTCAGAAAACTGTCTGTTGGATGCGAAGTTCGCCCGCAGCGGTAGTACCGGGCCTCAGGCGGTACTACCGACCCGCGTTGACTCGGCCTTGGTCTTCGTCGTTCAACGCCTGCTCGCAGACCGCCCACAGCGGTAGTGCTGCCTGGAATCACACGGTAGTACCGCCGGGCGCGGTAGTACTGGACCACTACCGTGCCAGTACCGGCTACCGCTTATGCGGTAGTACCGGCTTACTACTGGGCCAATACCGGTTGGAAACAGAACACTCCAGTAGCGTTTGACCTTGATAACCGGTAGTACCGGCTGGGACAGAAAAATGCTCCCTTTTCAGCCTTGACAAAACCTGGGCATATACAAAATATATGGAATTGTTCCTGCAACTATTTAACACACAGGTTAGTCCTCTAATTGTGTTGTCAACAAACATCAAAACACCCTAGGAAAATGAGATGTTCTTTCAATCTCCCCCTTTTTGGAGTTTGACGACAACACAATTAGTAGCAAGACAAGATTTGCAAAAGATAAGCGGGCTCCCCCTAGATGTGTGCATTATTTGGATGTTTGCCTTTGAATGCAAAACACACAATCATCCACACGGGCGGAGCTCCCCCTATATTTTACATATCATGCAAGTTCACAAGATCAACATGAATAACAACTTGCACAAGACAATATAACTAGACATGAAAGAGTACTAGATAGGTCACATTACAACCACATAGTCTTTACACGTCTTACACCGTGCAATAAAGAGAGTTCAAAGCAAATATCCAAATAAAGATGAAACACAAGTGTCGAAGATCAAATGAAAGGCAAGCTTGTGTTCCTCCCAAGCAAATCCCACGAACAACCTAAATAGAACACATTCTCCCCTTTGTCATCAAAATGCCAAAAAGGGAGAAGCACGATGCTAAACGTCCCATGGAGAATCAAGCTCCATCCAAGCCGTGGGTGGAGGTAGAGGGTCTCTCGGGAGCCAAAGTTGCATCATCATCGGACCAATAGCCATGCTTGGAGATCCACTTTTCTTTGGGGGTGATGTTCCCCTCGGAGCCGGAAGAGACTGTCATGCCCATCTTCACCATCAACGCTTTCTGACGCGCAGCAGCCTTCTTGTGATACACATGAGCTTCATACATGCGGTCTTGGAGGTCTAGATTGAAGTAAAAGGCCCGCTTTGACTTGATTTGCAGTTTCTTGACCCAAGATGGTTCCTCAAAAGGAGGGGCCCTCCCACTAGCTGTAGCAACCCCAGTAGTCTCCGCAGCAGCAGCAGCAGCCTCAGCCTCAGCAGCAAGCTCAGCCGGACTCTTCGGCGGATCATGGGTCTTGATTCGAAGCTGCTTAGGCTTGAAAGTCGTGATAGGTCTGCCATCTTTCATGATGTCTTCCTTCTTGGCTTGGAACCACTTGTGGCGGATGAGCTTCATGATGTATGGGCCATAAATGGGTGCCCTCCTATCGATGACTGTGTGCCACAACTCATTGTGCACGAAGTCCATTACATCCAATTTGTTGCCGGTCCCTTGGTTGATCTTGGAAAGCTTGAGAAGGTAAAACATGAAGCCATGAACTTGATCGCAATTGCCCATGCGAGGAGCAATCGTCTCACGATAGATACAATGCAAGATCTCAAATTCACGAACAAGGTGAGCAGATTGACCACAAGTGCCATAGTTCATAGTGATAGGTTTAAGAACCCCCTTCCCGCTAGAATAGTCGCCCTCATGGCATCTCCAACCACTAGGGGCAATCTCTCCCTGACAATCATAGCCTAAAAGTGTCCCAAATTCCTTCATGGTGGCTTGAAGCTTAGTGTCCTTGGTCATCCAAATGAGGGTTGTCTCATCATCGGTGTCAAAATACACAGTTGCAAAGAATTGAAAGATGTAGTAGTCGATAAACGGTTGATGGATCTTCATGATGTCAAGAAACCCAAACTCTTCACACATTGCAAGTGTCTCATCAAAGTACCCATCGTGCTTAGGATCTCTCACCCAAGTCATGTCAATAGCGTGTTGAGGAACACCTTTGTACTTCTTGTGGAGATATATTTCATTGTAGATCCTCTCTTGGTCATTGGTGAAGAAGTGGGGGTGACAGACTAGAGGTGACCTCTCAGACCCATAAGGATTTTCTGCACGAAGCTTTTGATAGTCGTCATTCGTCCAAAGGTGAAGCGCCTTGCGAACTTGTTGATGCCTTGGATGGTTGGCAATAGCAGCCTTGGGTTTAGAGCGAGTCCGGACTTGACAGGCATCACTTGAAAGTGCATGTGCCCTCATGTGTGGTTTTGGTAATTAATGACAATCTCTATGGACTAATGTTTGCATTGAGATATCTTTATAGATCGTGTCCATGAAGAAGATTGAAGTTCATGTGTTGGACTCTAGAAGATTATATAATGACCAAGGTTCTATCCAAGGGTTTATATGAAGAATGGTCATCTAGAGTTGAGCTTATTGCAAGCATGGCTTGGAAAGAAGATTGGGTGAACATTCATGTTTATCTCCAAGCCATCATATACATCAAGAGAAGAAGATGAAGTGCAAGTGGATACATGAAGACGGAGCTTAGCAAGGCTCTCCCATCATGGGATATGGGGGGGTATTTGGAGAAGTCTTCATCAAGCATGTGCTAGCAAGCACAATCAAGAAAGGTGTTCCAACTTGAGGAAGTCAAGATCGTCATCATCTAGCTCAAGTGGAATGTGCAAGACAAAGGTATGATCTTGATAGGGTTTCTATTTTACCGGTCTCATGGTGTTAGTGGGAGACCGGGTTATAGGATAGACGGCGTACTGTCAAGAGGGGCTCTCAAGTAACTTGATCGCATCTTTGTGGAGAGCTCAAACCTTTGCATACTTGCATATCATCTTTCTTGGTTCTTATTTGGCTTTTATCCATGCGAGAATTTAGAGTTTGTGTTCATCTCTATACCAAGCTCTAGTTCATCAAAAACGGATTTCATATGCATACTTTGTTACGTTTTTGATGTTGGAGGTTTTGCCGGTTCATCTTTTTATAGAGAGGTTTTACCTTTCTACATTTGGCTTCCTTCTCACATGATGGACTATAATGTTTCTCTTCATGATCTTGAAGAGCTCTTCATTGCGATTCCAACGAGCCCAAGATCATCGAAATCGGAGTCCGGATGAAAAAGATATTGCAGTTTTCGTTTTGTTGTTTCTGTCAGTTTTCAGGAAACCTGATATTCCGGTTTGTTTTGGACCGGAATATCTGGTTCTGCGCAGGAAAATTCTGGCACTGGAGTTGGGCGGAAATTCCGGTCCAAACTTGGACCGGAATATCCGGCCCGCCCAGTTTCCTGCAACGGCTACACTTTTGAGGGGCTATAAATACCCCTCCCCTTCTTCCACCTTGGATAGCTTTTGCCAAGCATGTTTTTTCCCCTCTCTCTCCTCCATTGTTGACCTTGGAAAGCTTGCCCCTCTCCCAAATTCCTCCCATGATTCTTGCATATCTTTGAGGGATTTGAGAGAGGAGATCTAGATCTACAATTCCACCTATCCATTCCCCCTCTAAGTGAGGGGAACCTAGTAGATCTTGATCTTGGAGTTCTTGGTGTTTCTCCTACTTTGTTCTTCCTCTCTTCTCCCCCCATAAGCATTAGTTGCTTTTGGTGGGATTTGAGAGTGAAGTATTTGAACACTTGTGCTCTTGCCATTGCTTTGTGCATCGGTTTGTGCTCTCCACTAGGATTCGTGGAAGTTGAAAATTTGTGAGCTTGTTACTCTTGGGTCTTTGGACCCTAGACGCCTTTGTGGTGGTTGAGACCTTTGTGGTCACTTGTAGCCATCCGGGAGCCCCCAATCCAGTTGTGGGTTGTGCCTCAGATTGTTGTTGTAAAGGCTCCGGATTCCGATAGTGGAAGGTGAACCAATCCTTTGTGGTGCGGTTCATCGGAGAATACGGTGAGCCTTTGTGGCGTTGAGATCAACCTTTGTGGTGCCTCACACCTCTCCAACGAGACGTACTCCCCTAAAAAGGAGGAACTCGGGAATACATCATCGTCTCCGTGTGTCTCGGTTATTTCTATACCCGAGCCCTTTACTTATGCACTTTACATTGTGATAGCCTTCGTGCTTGAAGTATTTTATATTGCTATCACCTTGTTGCTTGTCTTGCTTAGCATAAGTTGTTGGTGCACATAGGTGAGCCTAGTATATTTAGGTTGTTGGCTTGTTAATTTAAACAGCTAGTTTTATTCCGCAATTATCAAGTCTAAACCGGAAAAGTTTTAATCGCCTATTCATCCCCCCCTCTAGGCGACATCCTTGTTCTTTCATCACTTCTTCTTCTTCCTCGAAATCCTCTTCCAAAGTTCTCCTTTTCTTACCACCACGACTACCTGTGAAATGTATGAAATAGGTCGGGAGGGAAAAGATAAGTGCACAAGTTCAAGGAAAGAACAACAAACCTAGTTGCAATCTGTAAAGAAAGGGTCGAAATTCCCTACGTGTGGTAGTACCGGACGGGCAAAGTGAGCGCACCAGAGAGAGAGCTCAAATCGACGAGCAAATCAACCAAATGCGTACAAGGAGCAACTAGAGGACACATTCCCTAGCCAAAGGTGACCATCCTACCAAGTTTTAACCATAGAAACATGGAGCTACCAGTGATTTGCACAATTACACCTAGGTTTAAAAAATGAGACCAAGAGGAGCAAAAACGAGGCAAATATCGGAGGCCATTGGAGGAGGTCGACTTGGGGAATGTCTCCATGGAGCAGATCTGCCGGAGGCGGCGGATCCCGGCCGGCCTCCAGCGGCTGCGCGGGCGGAGGAGAGAGGAGGTGGCGGTGGGAGGATGAGTCTCACGTGCGGGATGGGGAATAACCCCTCACCCCGCACGGTTGACTTTAGTGGAGCGAAAACCGCTCGCCCGGTAGTACCGGGGCGGGTGGCTCGGTACTACCGGGGCCTGAATTTTGAGCAGGTTGTAAAATCTGCTTAAATTCAGAGCCCGGTAGTACCGGCCTCCACCCGGTAGTACTACTGGGACCTCCTCCAAAACTCCAGATTTAAATGGAAAAGAACTTGTGCAAGAGAGAAAGTGTTTTATGGGGTAAGATCATGGCTTAGGATAGACAGAGTCACTGAATATGAGGGATACGTACTTAGAAATTGCAATATTCAAAAATAAAGGCCAATTCCAAGTGTTTCTCCCAAAAGAAACCTAAAGGTCTAGAGAAACCCAAATAAGTTTAAATAAAATCAATAAGATCAACTCTTCACCAAGAAGAGGGCGGTGGCCAAGGCCACCATGTATGAGTATATGTGGTGTGACACCACGGAGATATATCTTGGGTTCACGACCACTACTCGTCATTAAAGCTCACAATTCATAAACATGAAAGTAGAGAGGCAAAATGAGTCCTTACTATTGGCATAATGGGGGGAGGAATAGTTCAATGGATTAGGACCGCACTCCCCTATTTCCATGCCTACACCTAAACCAAATAGATAGTCAAAATATAGGTGTGTATGCATGATAGTCAAGTCAAGCTCCTTGAATCCACGATATTTAGCTCATGCCTCAAATAAGTGAATCTTGCTTCATCAAGTGGCTTCGTGAAAATATCGGCAAGTTGGTCTTTGGTTGGAACATATCGAAGCTCAATATCACCACGGGCAATATGATCTCTAATAAAATGATGACGAATCTCAATATGCTTCGTTCTTGAGTGTTGCACCGGGTTGTGACCAATCTTGATAGCACTTTCATTGTCACACAAAAGAGCCACTTTGTCATAACTTCCAACCCAAAACATTCATCAAGCCACAAACATCATAATCTTAATCACAATGGGTCAAGTTTTATTATGCAAATAAAAGAACATTGTGCATCAAGTTCGTGAGAGCTATATAACCAATTTTTTTCCATTGCAATCAATAACATAAACATTTTCATTCAGAGGTAAGATAACACAAACAACATGTTAAACATACTCGGAATAGCATAAAGCCAATAGGTAGATATGGTGGACTCACTGGAATAACTTTGGTTGAAGGTGTTGGAAACAAGTTTTTGCTTGTTGGAGTTTTTGGGCTAGCAAAAGGGAGAAAGTTGACCATCTAGATGCATGCATGAGTGTCCATAGAACTAACTAATCCATGTTAAACCAAGTGAAATAACAATCAGCACCAAAACATGAATAAGTGATAGCTCTACAAAAAGAATTTGCAAACTATTACTCATAAACAAGCTCATGAATCATGCAACTATATGTATCATTAAAAATCAAGTCAAACATCCCTTTTCCCAATCTTATAAAAGCATCCAACATATTTCAACCCATATTTCCAGTAGCTCTCTCATATATAATTGATAGTGTGGTGGTCTCTCAAGACTCAAACAAAAACAAAAAACGACGCTCCAAGTTTATGCGATAAAGTGTTTCGATCGAAAAACAGAAGTTGGACGTGTGCAAACCGAGAGTGTGTAGGTCCAGTGGGGTTGTCTTCACATCCCCAAGCTTATGGTCTTCACCATCCTTGGATAGCTCTTGGTGCATCTCCTCCAATCCCTGTGAAAAAACTTCAAAACACCGTTTCTCCCATCTCTTTTCTGTGGGGTGCATTAATAGTGATAAACAAATAGGTTCCTTGCTGCATATAATCCTTGAACAAAAATTCATATGACATGTCCAGAAAGTGTATAATGTTGTATGCCTACTCATAAACTCAATTGGATCAAAAAGATTCAACTTAAAAGCTCAAAGCATGCATCAAACAAAATGGGACAGAATCTGTCCAGAAAAACAGCAGCAGCAAAACGTATTTTTCTACCCTACCAAACTTTCTCGAAAAATTCCGAAAAAATTCATGCATACAGAGGATGAAAAGTTGCAACTACAGTTCAAATATGAGCTCATTCGGAGTTACAGAATAAGAATTAAAAATCATACCGTGCACTGACTTGTGCAGGAATAAAATCTCCGAACGCTATAAGCAACTTTTTCAAACCAAAAAGGGTAAAACTTGGCACTTTATTAAAAACTCCAGAACCTAACTAGACACAAAATCTCTTGTTACAGCAAGAGGACACAAAGAAAAATCACACAAAAATAACCGGGTTGCCTCCCGCAAAGCGCTTTCTTTATAGCCATATAGCTAGGCTTCTTACTTGTTGTTTTATTGTGGACGAAGCTCATGAGGGAGCTTGAACTTTGGTGGTTCCCTCTTCCTTGGAAAGTGTTCCATGCACTTCTTGTGTGGAAACTGAAACTTTACATTCCCTTCCTTTGAATCAATGATAGCACCTGTGGTACGAAGAAAAGGTCTTCCAAGAATAATAGGACTAGAGGTTTTATTCCCCATATCCATGATTAGAAAATCCACAGGCACAAAAGTCATATGTAACTCTACCATAACATCACTTACTTTTCCCAAAGCATGTTTAATAGAGTCATCAGCAAGTGCTAGTTCAATAGAGCATTTTTCAAGATTTTTCAATTCAAGCACTTCATATAGTTCTTTAGATAAAACAGAGACACTAGATCCTAGATCAAGTATGGCATGGTGTGTCTCTTTTCCAATAGTTACTAGTACCTTAGGTATCCACATATCCCCAAGCTTAGGTGGTATCATAGCCTCTTGGTTGTACCTAGCAATCTTTTCTTTCAAGACATGATTAGCAATATAAGAACCAAAACCTGCTTGGTTAGTGTTGATGGAAGGATCACTTGCAAATTTTTGTAAGATAGATATTAATTCATGCAAGCTACAATTTTCTAAGTCAAGCAAAGGATCCTTGACTTCATTAAGCATTTTAACTTCCTCAACTTTCTTTTCCTTTTTAACCCATACTTGTTGCCTAGCAGGAACCTCTTTCACATGTTTAAGAGATGAATCTTTTCTCAATGAATCACTAACTCGAACCAATTTTTCCTCAATATTGTTCAGGTAAACATCTTTTTCCAGAAATTCTTTCTCACAAATTCTCAACTTATGCATGACATTAACCAATTCATTGTTTATCTTTGGAATAATGTTTTCAGAATAAGAAACTAGTTGTTCAAAATCTTCCTTACTAGGTAGCTTTTCTAACTTAGTTTCAAATTTATCCTTTGATGAAGCAAGTGCTATTGTGGTGTCTTCCAACTTTTTCTTGCTACCCACAAAGCTACCAAAAATCCTTCTAAGTGTCATGGCTGCACAAGGTGGTGTTGACAAGACAAAACTTCCACCTGTAGCCCCATCTAAAGCATTTTGATACCAAGGATCTATTCCATAATAGAAATAAAGATTTAGCTTTTCATCTTCACAAGGTGTAGGATCTTCATAATGCATCCTATTAATTCTTACCCAAGCATCTTTTAATGTTTCTCCATGATATTGTTTAAAACTAGAAACAGAATTCCCTAGAGAACTCCCTCCTTGTTTGTTTCCAAGCACCATGATAGCAAGTTTTTTTTGGTATTTTTAATTTTTTATGCAAAACTGAAATAAATATGATATGATATGCAATGACACTAACAAAACAAATAAATTGCTTTGTAAGTAAAGATGGATAAGATGGTGCTCACGTAGGTGCAACCTCCCCAAGCTTAGGTGTTAGCACAAGTTGGTGACGTTGACTTTGTTGTGAGATGAATGCGATGATGCACACCCTTGGATAAATCTCTCAGCTACGATTCCCCGGCAACGGCGCCAGAAAACGTCTTGATGGTCCCGAAGAGCAAGCTTGATACCTGCAAAAAAACGGGATTAGGTTGAGACTCCAAGTGCAGAGTGTATAGTAAGTGGAAGACAGTTTTCCCCACGAGGGGTGACTCGAGGGTTTAATATCGAACTCTCGGGGAATCTGAAGTGGTAGATTTATCTTCTTATCCTTCTTTTGGTTACCTACAAAACAAGGTTAGATGTTTTGGTCCTCAACCTCACCTGTGGTTGTCAAGCACAAGGTGTAAGAATGATATCAGGATAGTTATGCAATGCAAACAAGAAATAAATATGCAATGATGGTGGATGCAATGATAAATGATATTTTTGGGTTTTTGAATGATGTATGCAAGATGAAAAGTATTTTTGTATTTTCGGATTTAATGATGGCTGAAAATAGAAAAGTGGTATATGGTGTTGGAAAGGTGTTTCTTATGATTAAAAATGGACTGGGGTTCATGGTTTCACAAATGCACTCTCTCTTTATAAAGTGGTAGACAATGGAACACACAGTTAACATATGAGATTGCAACACAGGGTTTGATAACAAGTTACTTAGATATATGGGCATCACGTCCTAACATAGAGATCTTTTGGTTATTAACCTCTCTTATACTCCACCAAGATGCGAACTAAATCATAACACCTCAGTAATTAAGATAACTCAGAGTATAGCATTAAGTATCATGACATGAAGTGAAAATAAGAACATGCTAGATCTAGTCATGGAGTAGTGGCAATGGTCACGCCCACATCCCCGGTAGCATGGTATTTTAGTTTATCCCTAGTGAGGTAACAAAGTAAGGTAAAGATACCAAAGTGGATCGCAGAACTTTCTCTCACGTTCACTGCACTAGCCACCCCCCGTTACTCCAACTAATGCACACGTTCCCCCACACACGCTCTCATAAACATGCTTGATCAAAACAAGTAGACAAGAACGGGGTACATAATATGCATCTATACTCATAACTGAAACAAACATTGCAATCTCAAACATATATTAACTCATAAAGATCCACCACAAAGGTATTACAACGGTGACCGTAATCATGTTCAGCAGCTCATACGGTGCTAATTAGTGAAGCTCAAGAGAGGAGAGATACATAAGTTACTTCCACAAACCCATAGTCCAGAGGTGGACTACTCCCTCTTCATCATGGAGACGGTGGAGAAGTCGATGGAGAAGATGGAGACCACGCCGGCAGCGCCCCGCCGGAGTTTTCCCCCTCCAATCTGCAGCTCCTGATCTCCGTTTCGGTGTTTCTGTGTTGTGCGGCGCTCCTTCCAGAGAACGTCGGGGGACCTTTTTTATAGGCGTTTTTAGGTCAAGACGATGTCGGTGGAGAAGATCGAAGGCAACGGAGCCACGAGGGCCAAACGGGTGGGCCCACACGGCCACAGTACCTGGCCGCGTGGGCCACCCCGTTTGGGCCTCGGGCCTCCGCTTGTTCGCTTCCTTCGCCCACAGGTCTTCTTCCTTCCAAATATTGACGCCCGTAAATTTCCAGGTGATTTCGTTGACGTTTGGGTCCCTGAAACATTAAAATAAAAAACGGGGTTTTCTGCCTGTGCAGGGTTAATTCCATAAAAATAGGAAATCATTGAGATATTTCCAAAATCATGATAAAACATTGATATAACCCTTATATGATGCAAATATGATTGGAATATGAGCAATAAAGTGCAAAGTTCATGTATGCATTTTACATGCATCAGCGGCCCAGCAAGCTGACGACAAGGAAGATGGCGGCCAGCAAGGGAGAAGGTTCTAGACGAAACCCACCAGGCCCACGAGACCAAGATGGAAGGCGGCAACTCTGCCGATTAGGGATAGGACTCTATTTACTTGCCGGTTAAGTCTTTCCTTGTAAGCCCTAGGTCTGGCTGCCTTTATAAGCTAGCCTACGAGCAGCCTTTACGGCAACATATACTCATACTCATTGTAATCCGACCAAGGCTATTGCCATTATAGTGAGTTATAGCAGCACGTAGGGTCTCGCCACCGCTGCGAGATCTGAAGCTGGGTAAACTGACTTGTTCGATCCCGACCTCGTCAACGCTCCCCTTCACCCCCTTGGTTCACCCTCGGCTAGAGGACCCCCGTCTCCTATCTACGATGCCGATACGATGACAGTTGGCGCCCACCGTGGGGCATAAGGCGTCAGGCGTCACGTTCCAGGCGGGATCATCGTTAACATCTGGTCGGCTTGTTCGCCGGCACGATCGGAACAATTCCGTCTCGCTGGGATCTACATCGGCAATGACCAGCGCAAGACGACCAGATCGATTTAAAGGCGGCTTGCCGGCTTTCGACTAAATCAACGCATGGCGATCTGTCAATGTGCTACGATATACGGCAGCCGGCGCGCTGTCGATCAATCGTCTACACCAACTCCTACGCCTGGGGGCTCGACAACGACATTACCCCTAGCGTGTTTCTACGAAAAAAGCAGGGTCACCATGACACGCGCGGCCATAGTTCGTGAGATCCAATCTACGGGATTGATGCTAATTCTTTCGTCTTGTTGTTTGCCTCCCGCGTGGTAACACTCCGTATTGCCGGCTTGCTTTGGCCTCCGAGCCGAGTAAGGATGACTCCAACGAGGTGACGCATCGAGTCCGGGTGCGTCCTTCCCCGTCCGCGTGAGCCAAAATCACGGCCCAACGGGGCGATGCAAACGGACCGCGCGTCCGTTCTCCTGTCCGCCGCGACCCATTCGTGGCCCAAATTTGGGCCAGGTTTGCGTCGGTCGCGGACGCGCAGAGCACAATTGTGTCCTCCTCTAGTCCGCCCCTGGCCCGCGTATCAGAGGCAAAATCCACACTTCGCTCTCCCAAACCCCACTCGAGCTCCTACCCTAGCCATGGCCGCCGCCGGCAAGTTCGCCGCTTTGCTGGCCACCGAGGAGGAGGGCGAACTTGATTTGGCGCCCGAAGTTCCAAAGAAACCAAAGAAGGAGCTCACGCCGGAGCAGAGGGCCAAAGAGACCCAGAAGCGGGGGCGCCCGGAGGAGGAGGTTGAAGGAGGACAGGCTCGCCACCGCCAAGAAGGCGGCCGACGAGCAGAAGGGCCAGGACAACGAATCTGACCTCGTGTCCAGGGCCGCGACCGCAGCCCTCCTCCTGATTGGAATGGTACCACCCGTGGGAGCGGCCGTGGCTGCGACTGCGGCGGCCAGCTCCATTGGCTCGGCGGCCTGACCGCCACGGTCGAGAACTTCCGCGACGGCACCCTCGCCTGCGTACGGGTACCTGTCGGGAACCATTCCGCCACGGGTTTCACCTGAGGTAGGGGAATCCGCCCCCGCCGCCACCCCCGAGGTACCTACCCTTGATCTCAACGCGCCCGCTACACCCTTGGCCGGACACTCGCCGGCCCCGCAGACTGTGGCCGCGAGTGCATCTGCCCCTCCTGTTGTCGTCCACGGCCGCAACCTGTTCGGCGAAATGCCCACGCCGGGGGACGCAAGGTACTACGAGGAGCCGAAAGGGGAGGACCTCCTCCAGGACATGATCAGGGACAACAATACGTATGCCCATGACGATTATACCGCCGGAGAAGATGAAGTTCCGCCCACCGGCAACGATGTAATCGACATCGAAGATGAGCCGGTTTTCCAGGAAGAGCCCGGGACCCAAGCCCGGGCCATGAAGAGAAAGATCAGCCAACGGGGTGCCTCATTCACGATGGACGAGGACGTGCTCATCTGCGAGTCATGGATCAAGGTTGGAACTAACAAAATTCTCGGGACAGAGCAAAAAGGGTGAATCACGGAGCGGAGCGAGACCTCTATCTCGAAGAAAGTAGAATCCTTCCGGGTAGAAACATAACCACGGAGCGGACCGAGACCTCTATCTCGAAGAGGTGGCTCCACATCCAAGCGGAGGTGAGCAAGTTTTGCGGCGCCGTTGACAACGTTGAAGGCCGGCCACAAAGTGGCTATGGAATGAAGGAAATGGTAATTCCTCTTCCCTCCTTATGCATTGGCCTCCTTTGTATTGTCCTACAATGATTTGGATTGCCATACTCCTGTGTGCATAGGTTTTGCAAGCTTTGGAAACCTTCCAGGCTCAAAATAACAAGCCCTTCACCTTGAGCCATTGCTACAAAGTGCTCAAGGACCAGCAGAAATGGAAGGACCTCTACGCCTCTATGAAACAAGGTGGGCAGCCAGCTGCCAAGGGAGAGAACCCATCGGAGAAGGATGGGAGG
Organism: Poa pratensis; assembly: GCA_947311845.1. Lineage (NCBI taxonomy): Eukaryota > Viridiplantae > Streptophyta > Magnoliopsida > Poales > Poaceae > Poa > Poa pratensis. Next base: position 14,868,519 of record CAMZMU010000088.1, read on the forward strand.
CCAAGGGGGAAGAACAACTCGAAGGCCGAGGCAAAACGCGATGCAACAACCCTTGCCTTGCAAGAGACATTGAATGGGTTCCTATCCCAAAAGGACAAGTCATGTGACAAGAAGGAGGAGAGGAGAGAAAAGGAACGCCAAGAGAGAGAGAGGCCGCTACCAAGCTCTACTTTGTATTGCAGAAGAAGAAGCTCGATATAGAAGAAGAAAATGCTCGGACTAGAGCACGGGAAGCCGAGGCTAGGGCCGAGGCAAGAGCAAAGGAGGCCGACGTGAAGGGCAAGGACCTTGAGCTCGCCCTACACCAAGAGGAGGCCAGATCATGGACATGGATCTCTCGGTCTTCACTCCTACGAAGAAGGCCTACTACCTCAAGAAGCAAAGGTACTACATGGACCGAGAGTGATCACTTCTCGGTCGTTTTAAAAATGTTGCATGCCGGCTTTGAACAATGGCCTAGGTGGCCGAAAAAACATGGCCAATGAGGCCCGGAATTTGGTGTGATTTTGGTGTTGTATGCCGGCATGGCAATACTCTTTTGGTACAATATTCTATGGTTGATTTACTATGTCAATCTATGTTTTATTTGATTGTTTAGATGACTAAATGTGATTGGATTTGTAAAATTGATCAAAATACTCCAAAACCCTGGCCGCGGCGGACTCAATGCGTCGGCCCCGTTGGGCGCACTGGCCAGAAAGGGGCGGACCTGGGCCGGACGCGCGTCCGTTTGTCGACCCAAACGGACAAAACGCGGACCAAACGCGTGTCCGTTCGGATCGCTCTGTTGGAGTCATCCTAACGCTCTGTTTTGCGGAGGCGACAGCCGCTACAACAATTGTTTTGGTTATAGTTCAAGTCCCGATCCGTGCAGATCACATACGTGTGGATAGTATAAGGATTAATTAAATCAGTTATACCACATGGCAATGCATCTGGTGATGTGGGAGTACCAAGCATGCATGGATTTTCCATCTAGGGAACCATTGCTTTGATCATGCAAAGTCATGCAGCTTCGGGTTAAGGCGGCCAGGATTCAAGTCATCTGTGTCTTCGCCTTCGACCAAGGCTGCATTCGACTTCGACTTTTGTCATGGACTCGCCATCACGATGCAACTGGCAGGACGCCTTTTCGATGTGTTCTTTGTTACGTTCCGGCTTAATCGCCAACGTAGCAAGACGTACTTTCGGCTTAATTGCCATCATGTACGACTATTTAAGTCGTGAACTCTTGTCGTATCCACAATGTCAGGCGGGACGCCGCCATCATCGTGTCCGGCTTAGACAAAATTGATCGTCAGGTTGCTAGCTGTTGATTCCGATCGCCCAAACCTGGCCAGTTTGTGGAGACATCGATTGATACAAAACAGTCTAGCTACTCGTTTTAGCTTAATTGCTAACTCGGCACAACGCCTCTCCGCCATATTTATCGTCGCGTTCCGATGCGGCACGCCGCCTTTCCGGCAAATTTATTGACGCGTTCCTGCTTAATTGCTAACGCGGTACGACGTCTTTCTGGCATACTTATCGTTGCGTTCCGGCTTAATCGCTAACGCGACAGCGTCAGCGCATTTTCAGTATATTCACCATCGTCGCCACGTCACGGCTTAATTGCCGTCGCGGCCTACTCATCGTCGCCTATTCGTCAACACGGCGCGAAAGACAAGCTGCGGCATGCAACATAAAAGGAGAAATAGGAAGCCGCCGCCTTGCTGGAATCAGCCTCAGGATACTGGGGGCTGCCGCCTACATCCTAGAAGTTGTCTTCTTCAGCTTGGGGCTGCAGTCTTCCGCCTCGCCCTCCTCCTCGACATTGACGTCAACAAACATCAAACAGCTAAGTTCTTTATAACATTTAATTAATTGTATGGTCATGACAGAAAAGTCTTTGGTTTCCTCATTATGCTCTGAGATCATGTCGTCTTTTGTCTTTTCATATGATCATATCCTCTTTAGTATCAAAGTTACCCAAAATCTGCTCTGTGCTAAGTGGTTCAAACTTTTTGATACTTGCAGCCTCCGGGCTGAAATTAAGCAATCATTTTGCACCGCCTAATATCCTTATTCTGACTGCTTATATGTGGGTTGCCTAGTAGTATGTCATTGGCACCAACATGCCGGTTTCAGTCTCTGAGTCTAAACTATCTGGTACTAGGCCTGGTTGGTTCAGCTAAATTAACTGTGTTGCGGTACCGCCAACATACAAAAAGCTAAGCATATAGGCCAGGTAAATATTACCATAAAATTAACAACCCCTAAGTGTTTATTCAAAAAACTACCGGCTCAGGCCTTACATTTGTCCAACTTACATTAAAAGTACATCTTAATGCAGCTTTGTTTACTATGCAGGATATCTGACACTCGGGGGGGCTGCAGTCGCAACACGTTCATCGAGTCTTGAGCCGCCTTTCCGACAAGGCGACACAAACCTCGACAACTACAGTCATTCGATCTACAACGCCACAAGTTCTTCTAAGCATCGAGCCGACTTTCAAGTACGTCGACTCAACGCTCGGGGGCTGCAGATAGGCGGATCAAGAAAACCTCTGGCCAACGAAGCCCGGGGGCTCGACATCGACACTGCCGCCATTATCGCCTCCGTGGCACGGCCGCCATCATCGCGTTTGGTTTAATCGAATTCATCGCCAGATTGTTTGCTGTTGTTTCCAATCGCCCAAACCTGGTCAGTTTGGGAAGACATCGATTGGTACAAAACAATAAAGCTCCATCTTTTGGCTTAATTACTAACATGGTACGGCCGCTTTGTCGTCAGCGACACGGCCACCATCATCGCCCCCGTGGCAATGCAGAAATGCCATCATGACGTCGCTCCATCTCTCCTTGAGTTCAAACTGTCGTGGAACAGGGGTGACATGGACACGACAAATATTGCCTTAACTAGTCAAATTGACAAGACCTCGCCTGGAATATTCCTGACAGGAGGTCAGGCCGTCTTTCCCATGTGTTGGTTGAAGGCAGCGTCACTCCGGCTTTATTTAGACGGATTGCCGCCTACCTTTTTACTTCGGAATGCTTCAAGCTCTTTAGCCGCCTAAATTCAAGAAACAAGACGGACATCGCTCAAGACGAAGACGGCAACTGGAGAACTTAAACCTTTCCGGGGCCTAATGTAGGGGATCTACCAAGTGGGGGTAGCCTTGACATGGATCAATCCGGCTTGCTGGAGGTGGCCTGACATTAGCGGCCCAGCAAGCTGACGACAAGGAAGATGGCGGCCAGCAAGGGAGAAGGTTCTAGACGAAGCCCACCAGGCCCACGAGACCAAGATGGAAGGCGGCAACTCTGCCGACTAGGGATAGGACTCCATTTACTTGCCGGTTAAGTCTTTCCTTGTAAGCCCTAGGTCTGGCCGCCTTTATAAGCCAGCCTACGGGCAGCCTTTAAGGAAACATATACTCATACTCATTGTAATCCGACCAAGGATATTGCCATTATAGTGAGTTATAGAAGCACGTAGGGTCTCGCCACCGCTGCGAGATCTGAAGCTGGGTAAACTGCCTTGTTCGATCCCGACCTCAACGACGCTCCCCTTCACCCCCTCGGTTCACCCTCGGCTAGAGGACCCCCGTCTCCTATCTACGATGCCGATACGACGACAGGTGTGAACAAAGAATACGTATTGGAACGAAGATCATTCAAGAATGGTACTTACTCCTCCAGGCGATGGAGAGATACATCATCTAGGCCATCTCAGTATTTCACTGTTACCCCCAATCGTCTGGCCAGACACAGTGTGATTTATCACAGGACATTGAGAATACAGAATGAGAAAAGAGAATGATATCAGTACGAGAATTATATGTGTTATGATTAAATGATTTTGATCACACTAGAGCACATTGTCTCAATCTTGTGATATCATTGGTATCGTGTACGTAAGGGATTAGCGTAATGAGAAACACACAGGTTCTTTCGTTCACTCGTGAACACATAGGAGCTAGTACGGCCGTCTAGGTCCCAATGTTGGTTATTGTCTGGTAAGCTCCCGGACATGTCTATGTGTTACCGAACCTTCCGGGTCACACACTTAAGCTGTGAGTCAATCTTTTATTGAGAGAATAAAATAAGTAGTTTAGTGGTTATGAGAAGTGGTCGGAGTCACTCTCTGATGTCACATGAACAACTCCGGTGAGAATTGGAGATGTTCCGGTGAAGTTATCATGAGAGGGAAATAATGCCGGTTTAGGGCAGAAATTCTCGAGAGAGAAATATGGCGAACATGAGATGTTCCAGAATGCTGAGAATTGTTTATAGCATCAGTAGGTAGATTCGATGATTTTATCAAAAGGGTTTATATGGTTCCGGAAGAGTTTTGGGGAAAACCAAGAAATGGGGGAGTGCCGAAGGAGGGCTGGAACCCTAGGGTTGCGCCGCACCTTTGGTGGGGCCAGCCGCATTGGTCCCAGGCCCACCTAGGCCAGCGCACCACCTCCCCCATGCTTGCCTTGTTTGATTTTGTGGAGATTTAATTATCCCATAATTAAAGGAAGAGATAAAAGGAAAATAGGAGGAGTACTAGGAAAGGACTCCTAGTTGGACTAGGAGTCCAATCCGAATTGGACATGGGGGAGGGGTGCGGCAAGCCCTAGGGGCCGGCGGCTGCCGTACGTCGGTTTGGGGAGACCCCCCTCCCCAAGCCACCCTACCCCTTGGCCTCCTATATAAACCCCCAACCCCCTAGGGTTTTGTAGACACAATTGCCTCAGTGGCTTTTCTCTCTCCCTAGTAGATCTCATGTGTTGAGAATTAGACGTCTCTAATCTCATATAGATCTAATCTAGTTGATTAGATCTACCACCTAGACTATGCTGAAAGGCTGTCTCTCTTCGTCGGCGCCAGGTGCTCTAGACGGCAGAGCGCTGACGGATTGGCGCGGTGTACGTGTGGATACTAGAAGAGCGGGTCGTGCAAGCGATTCCTCGACGATGGTATTGGCAACAATCTTACATTCCGGCGTGAATGTGAGATGTTTCATCTAGCTTCATCAACATCTACTTCTACAAACACACGATCTTCCGCAACGGTGTTTGTAAGTATTCAGATCTAGCATTATGGGGTGCAGCATATATTCATAGAATAGATCTTCGCGGCAAGGTTACAGCAATTTTTTAAAGTTCTACACGTAACCCAATACCAACCTCCCGCCAAGAGATAGTAAATTTCCTTTCCAAGAAGATAACCTCGCTTGAAAATGTTCATCGACGTGTTTTCACTCAGCATTAGTCAATCTCCTATAATGCATGGGTTTTTTATTTCTGTGCCCTGCTTCGCTTAGTTTTACTCGGTTGTGCCCTACTCGCTTAGCTTTCCTCGATTTTGCCCTAGTTGGCTCTTTCGAGGCGCTCAGGCAACCAAACGGGGCATTTCCATCGGGTCAACCTCCTTTGACCGTTACTTGACCTGACTAGTACGGTCGGCCTGGGGCACCTTCTTTGAAATCACATCGAGTGGGGCCGGGGCACTTGTTTAATCAAGAGATACCGCCGTTGAGCCCACGTGGTATTTCTCCCCTGTTTCCGGCTAGAGAAACCCCGAGAAAACCCCATGAAACCAAGAACCGAGCAATAGGAGAGTTGGATTGAAGGCACAAAGCCGGGTGATTGAAGGCGCAGAGGAGTTCCATCGCCGTCGCCCGTCTCCCATCGCCCGTCGAGAAGGAGGGACAAGCAAGGAGCTCTTCGCTACTTGCGGCGCGGTTATTGTACGACAACCTTCGCCGTTGGGGTTTTTCGGTCGCCGACGGTTCCAGTATTAATCCATCAACCCCATTTGAATGGTCAGTGATATCTTCTCTACATGCTTCAATTACCTGTTAAAGCTCCCGAACGGTGAGTTATATGTGAGTTAATTTGACTTTCTATTTGACTTGCAAAATGGGGAAAACCCAGGTTCTGCAAATTTGCCTGTTTATGTGGTTCTAAATTTCTTTTAAAAAATACTTTTAAAAATAGGAAATGTGGAAGGCGAGGAATGTCCCTTGTGCATTCACGTACCAACTTTCTGTCGTAGAAGCAATCGACGTTTAAATACTTTTAGAATCTCGATTGAATACGACAATTACCAACAGGAAGTTGTAAGTATTGCCTTTCAAATTTGAGTGAATGTCATTTGTTTTCCTTCAATTCGTGTCTTCTTAGTTTCTCCACTTTTTTTGCATTACATGTAGATTGTGCTATGCGGTTTAAAATATCTTCTAGAGAGCCAAGCCGTTGGCACTCATAAGAACTGGATGGAGCTAAGTGTCCAAAGTGAGAAACATACTACTTCTATCTGGAAAAGTGGGAAACTGAAATTGATTGGACGAATATGTGTAAGCAGCTAAATGGTACTTCAAGGACCCATATTCGGACCTATATCTGTGGAACACGGTGGAGAGCACTGTGTGCAGCCTATGGCATAGAAATCAGTGATGTTGTCAAATTCATGTACAATGTAAATGGACGTCCCACGTAGGACTCTCTTCATACCTCGACTACATGTCGACGCCTTGACCGTGTTGACTCATATTTCACATCAAGTGAAACGTTCTCACATGCTTTGCACGAAGATTGATCTTCATTATTTGTATAATTTAGTTGCATTTCCCTTTTCTCCCTTCTTAAATTCGAAGCATCAAACGCATCCTACATATCCATAGAGTCATCATATTGGAATCTTGCATGCTCACATATGAAGTTAGAACGCCATGCAAATCGAAGCTACACAATATGATCTAAAGGCAATTACTAAAATGTAGGACAATCACAATATCTTCACACATACGGACTATATCACAAATAGGGAGCAAAAATGCAAGTTCATGCCTATCGGCCATTTGATCAATCATGTTGTGGGCATTGAAGTAGATAACGATGGACGAGGGCCGTGCTAGTGGGCCAAAGCTAGATGGCCATTTTGGGCTATTAATTTTATTTCTTCTTAGAAAATTGGTTAAATATTCTATGTAGGATTACAAAGAAATCATACAAATATTAAAAAATATCTAAAAATAAATAAATACTTGAAATGGATTCCAGGTTATTGAAAGAAAGTATATATAGATGAATTTTATTGTATTCTCAGGACTTCAAATCTAGAAGTAAAAGTTCTTGATTTTAGTTTACAGTTTTGAATTAATGAATTATTGTAATTACCTAAAATGTGGGAAAATCACATTCAATATTTAATAATGGTTGGAACGTAATTCATAATTTGATATAAATATTAAGCTATTGTTAATTTAACATAATATTTACACTTATATGATTATTAAATGAATTAAATATTAAAAGAAAGCCAAGAATTAAAGGAAATTATGAAATACTCCCTTCTGTTTATAATTCTAAGATATTTTGGGTATTCTAACATTGACTGCATACTTACAGAAATGAGTGATTAGACACACTAAAACACACGTCCATATACACCTAATTTTAAAATAATTATAACATTTTTGGGATTTCTATTTATGTGCCCCCACTGAGCTTAGTACTACTCAGTTTTGCTCTGCTATTTTAGCTTTACTCACTTTTGCCCTCCTCGTCGAAAACAGCCTCGCGAATGCCCACGATGTCGTTTATGTTATTATTTTTTAGAGCAAAGCAATGCAAAGCCCTTGCGAGGACGATCCATCTTCAAGAGTGATCAATGCAATGAGCTTGCCAGACCACGATACCAGACAGCGCCCCCGCCCCGCGCGAGTCCATGATCACACGCCCGTCACCGAGATCCGCTGCGCCACTCCACCGAGACTCGTCGTTGTCGACGCGGTAGATGCACACCGCTCCACTTACTGCATCCTCTGTCCGACAGCCCTTTAAAAACAATGCCCCCAAGAGGGAGAGCGACACCAGAGTGCGCCATTGTCCGATCCAGTAAACTCAGATCTGAGGTTCCCCTGGAGCAGCGCGAGTGGGTAGACGGCGATTGCAAAGGCGATGCCTTCAACAAGGTAACGACACGTAGACGCTTCCATCGCCCGCGATTACCGGAACCAGAGCATGGTTTGCACCGGCAGCCGCGTCTCCCCACTCGCTCCCGGGACTAGATGTGTGATCAAGGATCCACCTCAGCTAGCCGGCCGACCACCTCCGGCGAAGGAGGAGGCCACCACCATGCCCAAGGCTGGAGCCCCCGACGTCCTCGTGTTGCGGTTCTAGCCAAGAATCCGCGTGCCACTGAAGGAGTCGGGGGAGATGCCAGGACAGCTGCATGTCAGCCCGTCGGAATCCATCCAGGCCTAGATCGGTTGCCTACCGCCGCCAATGCTGGCCATCAAGCCGTCTGCCTCCCCCGGCTGTAAACCGACCCGGGCCACCGCCTCTCGCGATATTGCCCTAGATTGGGCCGGAATAGACCGTCGCCACTCCGATCTAAATGTTGGCCGAGGAGAATCGCCGCCACACCACATCGTGCTTGCGAGGCAGACAATGACGGCGTGAGGGGAGCTTGCACGAGGAGGTGCTGGGGGCGGCTGGTAGGGGCACACTAGTGCGGCACCATCCACTCTACACAACGTGGGATCAACTGTCTTTTTTGACAAAGTAAACATCCTACCTTCACAAAAGACTACTTTAAGTTCCCAGTATTCAATAATACCATTAACGGAAAATCTAATCAGCAGGTGCCTTACGCCAGGCTTAACTCGACGCAGCAAGGAGAACCGTTGGATCATGGACGGATGGCTGAGATTCACCGGTTGACTTTACGCATGATTCCGTCTTGTTTCCTCTCTTCACCTGGGTAGTCTGTCCTCGCTGCCGCGGTGCCGCCCCGTCCATCCGGAAGCTCGATGTCGTCGGCCTCGCCACCCCGTCCGCCTGCACGCCCGACGTCCCCGGCCTCGTTGCCCATAGAGACGACCGACCAGCCGCTCGTCGTTGTGGTGCTCTCCCAGCGCGGCGGCTACCTCTGCAACCTCTGCTCGCATCATCGCCGCTCCCAACCAGCACCTCGGTGTCGCCTCCGCTGCCCCAACTTCGCGGGAGGATCAGGTGAGTCCGCACCATCAAACCCGCCTTCCTCCGCCCTGCCTCGGCCCGTCCATGAGGCCCCCATTGAAGAGACAGGAGAGCAAGGCCAACAACGGGCAATTTCACCGTGGGGAAGAACAAGCAGCGCCACTTCCTAGCGGAAGCACATGCAGGCAGATTACCACAGCAGCACGCAAGGTGCTTGCTTTAATACCACAGCGTATTCGTGGATGGAATAGTGTGTGCCAGCTGATTGTGGTAATGCCTGCGTTTAGTTTGCTCTGTAGTGTAGGATGTCAGTTCGGACATGCCGCATCTGTTCCCAATTTTAATTCAGTTCTTGGAGTGCTCCATAGAGTGAATATTTCCTCTCACTCTGTCGATGAAGGAATTGATTTCTGAAATGGTGTATGGACACAAACTCCTTGCAGTGAACAAACTGAACCATAGTCATCGTAAGAGGCCTGTAGCATCTGACTTGTTCTTGCTTGCTGGAGTATTTTGCTTGCTTGCAATATTTTGCTGAAGTATTACTGGATTTGGGAGTAGGAGTAACTGAATATGTGTACTGTGCTTGCAATATTTTGTTGAAGTATTTGATCACTGAATTTGGGAGTAGGAGTAACTGAATACTTGTACTGTGCAAGTACTACTAACTGATTACAGATTGTAGTGCACACAAATTTCCTCTGATTGCACACAATTCAGAGAATACGTGTAGTGTGCAAGTACACCAAGTTGCTTATCCTAGGAGTAGAATATTCAGTGCAAGTTTCAGTTGAACATTTATGTACAGTGCAAGTTTCAGAATAAATAAAGTTGGTACTGCTTGATGAACTGCTTCAAATTAACAGTAATTGAACTGCTAGTAGTGCTTAGTACAGATTGCTTTACTTGTTCAGTTATAATTGCTTGGAGTAATGTACATGGACTACTGCTGTAATTAAAAATTTGCTTGAACGTTTTGTGAACTTTGACCATTCTGTAAAAACTGAAACTGACGCACATTGGTGTAACTTTAAGTATTCTAGTGCTCCAGATCTTAGAAGTAACTTTGAGCTAATTATTGCATTATTACTTGAAGTTTTTTTATTACAGTTTCACATTAGGGCGAACATCACAGATCATCTTGAATTACGTGATTTTTTTTTCACATTTTTCACACAAAGGGGCGACGGCGCCGTGCCGGGAGCCCGCGTGTGTCGACTACAACGCAGGTGTAGGATGAGCGCTGATCCTCAACTTTGGGCCGTGGCGGCGCCGTGCCTAGGAGCTCGCAGCGGAAAGTGGACCAGAGCACGCAGCGGGAAGTGGACCAGAGCGCCGGTGTGAAGGGGACAAGAGCACACAACGAGAAGTGGAGCAGAGCGCCGGTGGGAAGGAGACAAGAACACCAGCGAGAAGTGGAGCAGAGCGCCGGCGGGAAGAAGGGGAGCAGAGCTTTGGCGGGGAAGAAGAGGAGCAGAGCTCCGACGGGAAGAAGGGGCTGGTCTTCCACTTCCATGGGTTCATTATGTAGTTATCCATCACGAAATCGATGTAGTTACCCTACTCTATCGTAATAGTTACCCACCCAATTCTGATAAAGTTACCAACCAAGTATTGATAAAGTTACCAACCAAGTACTGATAAAGTTACCCATGCATTCATAACGTAGTTATCCACCACGAAATCGATTTAGTTAACCTACTCTCTTCGTTCTCCGTAATAGTTACCCACCCAATACTGATGAAGCTACCCACCCAGTACTCATGAAGTTACCATGTGTTCATGATGTAGTTATCCAAAAAATCAATCAAATTACCACAAAATCAATGTAGTTACCATACTCTCTCAGTAATAGTTACCACCCCAATACTGATAAAGTTACCACCCAGTACTGATAAACTTACCCATGTTTAGCATACTCTCTCGGTAATAGTTACCATCCAATACTGATGGAGTTACCCACTCAGTACTGATAATGTTACCCATGTGTTTTCATGGTGTAGTTGTCCACCACAAAATCAATGTAGTTGCCATACCCTCTCGGTAATAGTTACTACCCCAATACTGATGGAGTTATCACCCAGTACTGATATAGTTACCCATGTGTTTTCATGTGTAGTTATCCACCACAAAATCAATATAATTATCATACTCTCTCGGTAATAGTTACCACCCGAATACTGATGGAGTTAAAACCCAGTACTGGTAAAGTTAACCATGTGTTTTTATGTGTAGTTATCTATCACAAAATCGTTATAGTTACCCTACTCTCTCGGTAATAGTTACCATCCAATACTGATGGATTTACCCACCCAGTACTGATAAAGTTACACATGTGTTTTCATGGTGTAGTTATCCAACACGAAATAATGTAGTTACATACTCTCTCGATAATAGTTACCCAACCAATACTGATGGAGTTACCCACTCAGTACTTATGAAGTTATCCATATGTTCATGATGTAGTTATCCGCCACGAAATGATGTAGTTACCATGTACTCTAAATAATAGTTACGAACACAATGCCCATCTTTTTTAGTTGTAGTTGTCACTATGAAATCGACAGTTATCATCCTAATAATTATGCACGATAAATTTATCATCTCAAAGTGATGTGGTAACTTTGAAACTCGTAAAAATCTAAAAGAACAACAAAAAATGGTTTTATTTCAACCGAAAACTAATCGTTAATATGGTGGGTAACTTACGTATTCAAGACTGAGTAACTTATATGTTACGGGGTGGGTAACTTTTAGTCAAAAAAAAGTTGTCGGAATATATCAACATGGGATCTAGTTTCGAAGATCTCGTCCCGACTAGCTCAGCGGTGAAAACGGATTCTAAATCGGATAAACGGTTTGGGCTACAAAACTTTTTAAATTTTCAAATTTTGCATTTAATGCGGGATGACATCAGCTTGTTTGTTTGTTTGTTTGTGCATGCATGCAAAAGGGATTCATTTCTCTCTCTCGGCCGCCCGCTCTGCGCATGCAAACGGCGTAGAGATTAGCTAATCAGCATGCGTCTTACGCCTAGTCACGTCCTACCGTTAAATAGAAGAGACCACTTAAGCAATCTTCTACTTTATTGCGCTCACTAGGAGAGTTGCATGTTGTGTGTTCGCGGGCTGCCTAGGACACATTTTGATGATCAAATTGCATGATAACATAAGTTATCAAGACCTCCCACGTTTGCTTTTTCGACCCAAGGTATCGGACAATAGCAAAGCGATATTGAATCACACCAAATGCCCGCTCGACGACATTCTTCCTGTCACCCACTTGTTCTGAAGCAAATCAATATTGCTTCTGACCTTAAGGGTTGGAGATTGTCTTCACCAATGTAGATCATTTTAGATAAATGTCATCTGTAAGGTAGTACCCCCTTGTAGTACTCATGGCCGTTGATCACATAGTTACATGGTGTAGCATGACCTTTAGCAAGTCTTGCAAACACCGGAGAGCATTGCAACACGTTAATGTCATTGTGAGATCCCGCCATACAAAAAAAGCGTGCCAGATCCACAAATCGTAATCTGCCACAGCTCCAAGAACGACACCACACTCTACAACATGACCATTGTAAATCCCTTGCCGAGTGAATGGACAATTCTTCCATCCCAATACATACCATCAATGCCTGCAAGCATCACAGGAAATCCTCTGACTGCATTTTGTGCTAAAATCCGAGCTGTGTGATACGTCTCAAACGTATCTATAATTTTAATTTTATGTTCCATGCATGTTTTATACAAATTGCTACATGTTTTATATACACTTCATATCGTTTTTATACATTTTCTGGTACTAACCTATTAACCCAATGCCTAGTGCCAGTTTGTGTTTATTATGTGTATGCATTGTAGAAAAGGTCCAAAAATCAAAGTGCTCAGAAAAATCCCAGAAAATTACAGAAATTCTATTTCATAGAAGACTCTGTGAGCCAGAAGGACAAGTCCAGGGGAGGCCCACAGCCCCTAGACCCTAGATGGGCGCGACATAGAGGGGGAGGCGCCGAGGTGGTATCTGGTTGACTCGTGCACCGCCTCGCGTCGCCTCTTCGCCTATAAAGACCCTCCTGACCTAAAACTCACGAGCCCCGAAGGATTTTCCCAAATATGACTCCGAGCTCTGCCGCCATCCGAAACCCTAATTAGGGGGACAGAAGTCTCTGTTCCGGTACCCTGCCGGGACGGGAAAGTACCCCTGGAGCCATCTTCATCACCGTTGCTGCCTCCCACGATGAGGAGGGAGTAGTTCTTCATCGAGGCTGAGGGCTCTACCGGTAGCTATGTGGTTTATCTCTCTCTCCCATGGTGTGATCTTTATGTGATCATGAGCATTGTAATCTAGTTGAATTCATAGATGTTTCCCCTTCATTATGTTATGGATATGCTACTCAATTGGTTTTAGCATTATAATCTCCGGAGTAATGTTGACAACACAAAACCATGGTGATAGTGCGTGTGGCGTCTGTGAATCTATGGATTAAAGATTAGAGGGATACTTACCATGAGTTGTTCTTGTGTTGGATGTCTCTATAAAATTGTGGTTTTTGTTCAGTACTATCTTGGATGCTCATAGTGACAGCGTGGGGTGCCCTAGATGTGGAATGACAAACTTTAAGGTGTGCTTTTGTAGACCTACGTGGTGGTCTTGGTGTTCGTTATCCAACAGGAGAATAGTTCCGAGTAGCATCTAAGTTGCATATTGAAGAGGAAGTATTTATATGTGTTCAGTTATATTATTATTGCTGAGAGTGACCACTAGTGAAAGTATGATCCCTAGGCCTTGTTTCCAAGCACTGAAACACCGTTTATTTCCAGTTCTGCTGCATGTTCGCTCGCTGCCATTTTTATCACAGACTACATATACCACTTGTTAATATCCATATCACCTGCATTTTACTATCTCTTCGCCGAACTACAAGTGTATTGGGTGTGTTGGGAACACAAGAGACTTCTTGTATCTTAATTGCAGGGTTGCTTGATACAAACCTCTGCACTTGGAGGCCAACACTGTCTACAAGAATAGAAGCGTGCGTAGACATCACTGTGCAAGCTCTATTTGATGCTCTCACCATGCAAAACCGATACATGGTCTTGATGCATGTAGACATCCACCGTATCTACAGGAGCTCCATATGCAATACACCTCGATGTACCAATGCAATTCTAAATATATGAGAAACCTATCATACCGGTGCGGTTTTCCTTGCATTTGAAGTAGCCATCATACTCCCTCACGACATCACAATGCGCATGAACATATCCTTATTCATTCGACACCGCCGACGAAAATCTTTCGTCCCATGTGTTGGAACGTCGGTGAAGTAATCAACCAATAGCATGAAATGACCCTCCGTCCTTTGACAATCGTTGATCTTCTTCCTCCTTGGCTTCGGATCTCCAAGCCAGGAGTGGCATTCGATCATCTCGACCAGCAAACTAACAAGGCAAGTTATGATCGCCAAACGCTCATCCATCTCGAAAGTGGCGGTGGCATGAGCTTGGAGCACTGCGCTGGCCATCATCATCTCGTCGTGGCTATCCATAGCCCATTAAATTTAACTAAGCAATTAAACAACTACACACTCTATAAGCAAAAGTTTAGAAAAAACGAACCTTCCGCAAAGCGTCGAACACCTGGCGCGCTAGGTGATCCTCGGCGAAGGGTAGCGTCGCTCGCCGGTCGAAGAAAAAGCAGTTGTCGACTTAATTAGTCGAAACATGAAGTAGGAGGTCAGACGATTGCGGAGGCGGCTAGAGCGTTCTGCCGACGAGAAACGAGAGTGGCATGAGCTTCCAAACACTTCTGACGTGGGAGAGGAGACAAGAGCGAGAGCGATGATGGGGAAGAAACAAAATGCCTGGGTCACTGCCATGCGGTTCCCACCTGTCGGTATCCGACGTGGCGTCGGTTTTTGCAGCTGCCAACACTCCCACTCTCGGCTCTCCCCTGTGGATTGGGGCCGTAACGGGGTTGCAGACGTATTGGTCATGTCCGACAATTTTGCCGCTAATGTGACCGTAATTGGATTATGAAATCGTTCCGGCATTTTATTTTTGTAGACAAATACTCCCTCCATTCGCTTTTAGTCTACATTTTAGAAAAAAATCAGACAAATTAGGCCGCATTTATTAGTACTACTTGGGCACAACTCACCATGCATCATAATTATGGTCTCACAAGAAATAAAGCACCCGGGTTAAACCAATCTTAATTAATGCATTCACTGCATGGAAAATACATTCCCTGCATGGAAAATGCAAACCGGTGCATGCATGGTGTGTGGACCCGTCTTAATTATTAAGGTGGGACCCATTCAGGATGTAGACTAATTCTGAACAAATTTTGAAGTTAGAATGTAGACTAAATCCGAACGGAGGGAGTATTTGGTATAGTATTTCTCAAAATAAATCATTCTGCGATCACGGTATCCTAGCGTGGGTTGTTACTCTCCGGAGAAAAATTCCCCAAAATTTAGCGGGTTTTCCAAAAAGTTGAACAGTAGTAGTGACCTCGCCTTCTCGAAGAAGCCTCTCCGCCAGGCGCCAGCTAGGGATACCTACGGCCACGCGGCCACTGTCTCGTGCGTGCTCGCGGCGGAGTACATGGCCGGCGGCAAAGGGTCGTCGGGGAGGCAGGGGCGGCGGAGGAGGATATGGAGATGGCCCTGGCGCTCCCGCGCGCGGGCTCGGTGCCCAGCTTCGAGTTCGCAGTCAATTCGCAGAACTTCTCCGACCGGTTGCTGCGGATTGAGGTGGTCGCCAGCGACGCCGCCGCCGGGGGATCCTTCCCCGACTCGAAGCGCCAGCTCGAGGAGGACAAAGGTGCGTAGATACGGAGCGTCGGATGGATTTGGCTCTGTTGGCATCCGTATCATATACTGTATGTTGTTTGATGAGATCAATCTGTTTGGTTCTGGTGCGGCATTCTGTGGTTCATTTTTGCGATGCTTGGGCTAATTATGTTTCTCCAAATCCCTGAATTAGGGGTAGTGATGGCAAAGGGGAAACGAGGACTGAGATGTTCTTTTGTCATGTGCAGAGTTATCAGATTTATCCAGACAAAGTAGCTAGCAAATTCTACATTGTCCATATATCAAATGTGCCAATTGTTATATTTCCAGAAGTAAACAATAAAAAAAGACGAACATACTGTGATAAAATCTGTTATTGACTTCATGAGTGTGTATTTGGATTGTTTTCTTCTTTAAATGTTGATTCTATGAGTAACGTTAGTCCGACGTTTCCTTTGTTCACCTCTGTTTCTTTCAGCGTGTTGAAACATTTCAGACTATCACTTGCATTTTGATAATTGCTTAATTTTAACTTTTAAGTAGTACAAATACCTCCTGTATACAGCTAAACTTGACTGGCATAATATGCTGGTCAAAGATAGCCATCGGTTGTATCTTTCTCAATATGTATAACATACTGGTTGCTGGTTACATGCCATCCCTGGCAGGCATGCCCAACAAGTCTAGATTAATCCCTATTGTAAAAAGAAAGGGCTTCATATCGAACACGGACGATGTGCACCCGGGTGCACATGCTCCCTTTTTTTCGAACTTTTTTTGAAAACTTTATGCAGGACAAAGTATTGACTCTTCCTCAACCTTCATAGGTACACCAGTTATACGAGTTAAGCCTGTTTATATCAATTCCGCGATTCTTGCCCCAAAAAGTCCATTCTTTCTCAAGGTAATTCTTATTAGCCTATTTAAGAACATTTGTTCTATAGTCAGTTCATGCTTTCTAATAAAGTTCATACTTGTTAGCTTTTCTCAAATGGCATGAAAAAACCGGATCAGACACATTCAATACTTAGGATCGCTGATTCAGGTAATGGGATCACTCACATGTAACGTTCTTCCTCTTATAATTGGTTCTAACTAATTATTGTGATTGTGCTACTTTTTTTCTGCATTCTTAAAACAAAAAACATGATTACTTATAATAAAGATTAGATTCATGTATATGAGTTTCCTCCACCCCTTTTCTATCTCTTTAGTAATTAAATGGTTAGTCCTCTTTTCGCTCTTTGCTATTACTCATTGGATATTTTGTCTACTTTTCGGTACAAATAGTTTTCATCGATACTAAATTTCAGTAACCATATTTAAACAAACATTTACGCAACAATGTAGTGTTTCCCTAATACTTATGTCCTCTGTTTCCATTCCACTTGGTACAGAGGAAAATGCCCTTATGGAGATTTTAAGCTTTATGTGTAGTGGAAAGTTGACAACAACTGAGCCCACCCTTTTGCTGGACATCTTGATGGCGGCCGAAAAATTAGATGTTCTTTCTTGCATGAGGCATTGCAGTCAGTTGCCCACAAAGTTGCTTATGACCACCGAATCTGCGCTGCTTTACCTAGACCATCCATGCTCCATTTCAACGGTGTTAGATACCTCTATTAACCAATTATCCCAAAAGACCGATCTGATAGGAAGTGGTGATATAATATACTTAACACCCCCTTCACAGCCGACTTGGATATGGAATGATCAACACCTCCCCTCACACCCGACGTGGGTGTGGATAAATGATTGGGGGAAATGCGGGGACTGAGACTTGAACTCGAGACCTCAAGATCTGATACCATGTTAGATACCTCTATTAACCAACTATCCAAAAGACCGATCTGATAGGAAGTGGTGATATAATATACTTAACAAACGGCATCTGAAATTCAGTGTTTGGTATTTGCAGCCAAGAAATTACTGGCCAACAAATACAAGGATTGGCATAAGTGCGTGTCCCTTTTTGTTTCCAGAAAAACCGTTTGCCATTATTATCACCAAATCGTGTACAGAGTGTACTCAGGGCATGGTTTATCTATTTTCAGGTTCAGAGGTGAACTGATGAATTTCCCTCTTGCTGGGATCGAAGCCATCTTGTCGAGTACTGACCTACAAGTACTAATTGAAGATAGCATATATACTTTCATGCTCGAGTGGGCCCGTGCACGATACCCAGAACTGGAGGACAGACGTCAGATCTTAAGTTCTTGTTTACTTCCGCTTGTGAGCTTCAGTCATATGAGCTGTGCAAGTCTGTGGAAAGTCCTAGCATGCACTGACGATGATATAGACCATGATCGAGCAAATAAGTGTATCACCCAGGTACTTCTGCACAAAGCTTACCCAGCACACGTGCATGGTGATCTTGCAGCGGAGGCAACAGCTTGTTGGCAAATTCCAGAGCGAACTTACATGTGGAAGCCTGTGAAATTGGTTGCATTTGATGGACCCTACCCACAGGTTATATCCTACTTGGATCTGAAGCGGGAAGAGTGCTCCCAACTCTTCCCATCAGGGCAGATTCTCTCGCACCCGCTCAGTCATGCAGGGTTAGAATTCCTTCTCATAGCAAAATGTATCAGAAACCATGTGAATGAGCTGTACAGCTTTGGTCTCTACTTACATGTCAGTAAGAGCTCAAGGCGTGTGACATTAGAGTATGAGTTTGCTGCAAGGATAAAAGCGTCAAGGAAATTTGTGAGCAGGTTTGAAGATAAGTGTTCCTTCCATAGTGGTTTGATGCATGGTTGCAGTGACGTCTTTGGGATTCCATGGTTGACGTTTGTTGCTGATGACAACCTCTTCATCGACGGTGTGCTGCATCTGAGGGTTGATTGGATGATGGTGGAGCAGCCAGAATCCCAAACTTGATATCTTACTCTACGAGATTGTAGGCCCGATGCTGACTCGGATCATGGCCTAATCCCAAATGAGTTGATTGCAGGAAGTTGATGTTATCTATCTTTTTCCGCCATAGCTTGCTCACCTGTCCCTGGGAAGGTCATGGGAATGTTTTTGTTGGGCTTAGTGTGCGTGTGTGTTTGTGGCCCATCTGTACCTGTAACTTCTTTTTTAGATAAAGATCTGCACCTGTAGCTAGCAGAGTTGAGCAATGGAACATCCTTCCCAGCAAACTACAGTTTTGGTATGTTGTCTGCTGCTCCTCCTTTATCATTTTGGATGGACGAGGTTTATATCGCACGGTTTTGCAGCTGGTTGTACAGTACTTTATTGGTGTGCATGGCTTGCCAATTGCCATATAGATCTGGATATGTATGCTCCCAGTTTGGTTTTCTTTTCCTTTTTGTTAATTGATGCAATCAGGATGCACACGCTTTATTTCCGTGGGTGGGTATTTCGTTCAAGATTCATCGATGCCTTCCAGGAAGACTGCACTCACGTGTAGAATGTGACTGGAGCTTGTGCGCTGCAAGACAAATCAGCAATCTGAAACAAGTTCTCTCTTTCCTTTTTCTCCTATCTTCAAGGGCTCCGGCTGGAGTCTATGGAAGATGAGATGGTCCCCTGCTACCTCTCTCTATATATTATCATTAAAAGAGTAAGTGTAATGCTCGAGCTCCACACCGACAAAGCATCGACACCGTTGTGTCCCTTGGTAACCATTTCCCCCTTCGTCTGCCTTATTCTTCGCCTTAGGAGTTCGATGGTTTGGGACGTGAGAGGTAAGCTCCGATGAGTGGCTTCAACATCTTTCTTGTTTTGCCAATGCTCGAGGGACCAAAAGCACATTGGTCAAAGTCTATGCCTCAAGATATATAGTGTTCAGATGAATTTTCTGCGCTGATTTCGGACCAGAAGCTCACATGCATTGCAAGCCTGTTTGGATGTTGTCCTCGCTCCATCGCGCGCCCATGGCCTGGAGCTTCCCTGGGAAATGTTTTCAAAGTAACGGAGATGGCGAGAAAAGAGGCCGCACTAAGCCTTCTTCATGCCACCGAACGGGTAACGGAGATGGCAAGAAAAGAGGATTGAGGGGCCATGAGAGAGGAGGTAGAAGGGGCGAAGTGGGGAGGGGGAGGCAACGGAGATGGCGAGAAATGAGGCCGCACTAAGCCTAGCCTAGGGCTAACTTGGACATGACAACTTTCCTTTGTGAATGGTTTTACCATATAATGTAAAAACATAGTGTTCTCTATATATGTATATAAAACCAAAATGTATATGTCAATGCATGGTACATGTGAACACAGATGAGTTCTCCATGCCACCGAACGGGTATTAATCAGTACCAAGAAAAGATGCAGTAGATATATGTACAAAAGCAATCGATTAGCACCGGATATATTTAGCAGCAGAATAATTCTTGCCATACATCTACAATTTTTTAATTTCGCTAGGAGAGCGGTTACATGCATGTAACTACTAATTAGGATGTAAAACGAAGATCGTTTGAAACCATCTCCCTCTCAGCTGTTTCCCGCCACGAGTTTCCATTTTTGGCACCTGATTAACCACCGGAGCCGCGTCGCCCCATCGACTGGAGCGCCTACAAAATACCGGCGCCGGTCACCCAGTTCATGCATCCAACCATCCATCCATCGAGCTCATCTTTTTCAGGCCATTGCCTACCTAGCTAGCAAGCTTCCGTCGCAATCAACAATGGCCGGTGGTATGACGGTGCGCGAGGTCCTGTACATGTACAGCGTGGCGCGGCAGGCGTACGAGCGTTTCCTCTCCATCAGCGGCAACCCGGAGCAGGCCCGGAACGCGGTGGCGCTGCTGGTGTGGCTGGACAAGGGCACCGTCTCGGCCATCCACCACGTGCCCAGCATCAGCCCGGCGGCGGTGGCCACCGTGTCCGCCGAGGCCAACGGCATCCTAGAGTGCCTCCGGCACCAGGAGGCCATGCTCCCGCCATCCCGCTCATCTCCGCGCTCTGCCAGGACGGCAACATCGACCCGCGCTTCTTCGCCTTTCACCAGGACCTCGTGGTGAGGGGGGTGGCCGAGATCCTAGACGGCCCCTGCACGTGCTGCTGAGGAGGTACCAGACCGGGCTGGTCGGGAACCCGCCGGAGCTGATAGCGCCCTACTGCAGCGAGCCGGTGGCGGTGCCGGAGGACTGCCGCTCCATGTTCATCACCTTCTCCAAGGGCATGCCGATCGACCGCGAAGAGATCTTCGAATACTTCAGGTAGTGAGTACATCAGTCTAAGTTTATATAACTCCATATTAACCTCATTCTGAGTTTACAAATAGGTCTAAAAAAATCAGGACTAATGATCATGCATGCATGTATAATTGGTAGGAAGTGGGGTGACTGCGTGGTGAGGGTGCTGATGGAGAAGACGTCCAGCGGGAACGCGCGGATGTACGGCCGGATAATCTTCAAGAGTGAGGCGTTTGTCAGGCTGGTGCTCAACGGGAGAGGCTCGTCAAGATCTCCATCGGGCACCGTCAGATCTGGCTCCGCAAGTACGTCCCTAGGCCAACCAACGGCTGAGATCGATCAACAACTCCACCATGCCATGTGACCGACGGATCTACCCTCCTTTCAGTTTCAGTCGTATCCATGAGTACGCATGCAGCAAGCTAGTCAATATACAAGGCTAGCTTACTAGATTGATATATCTCTATATATTTGTGTGTGATGCCCGAAAAGATAAGGTTGTCAATTTGTGCTTTAGCCAAAGAAAAAAAGAACAAACAAAAGAATCCACCTTCACATCTACTCCCTCCGTTCCAAATTAGATGACTTCCATTTGTCTACATGCTGATGTATCTAGACATGTATTTGACTTCCAAATTACATGTATAGGTACATCCACATGTACATGAATGGAAAGTCATCTAATTTAGAACGGAGGGAGTACATGTTACCCGACATTCATCTGTGTTGAGACATAAATCTGACACGCGGTGACAATTTTAAAACGAGCATAGGTCGTTCGTCTTCCTGTCCATTGTCATCCCTGTATCCTCTCTTTTATCTTCCATATAGTCATCGACTCATCGTATGACACATCTTACGGAGAGGTGAAGGCACATGCCTAATTAAGCTTGTTGCTCCCTCGCCGGCATGGAAAAAGCCACACATGTTCTGCTCATTATCTTTCGAATATCGCTTCCTCTCCCAAAACCTAGGTAAAGTAACATGTTTTCTATGCTTACAGTGTTGCACATGTTACATTTGTAAGTTTGCACTTACATGTGTGCATCCTCCTCATTTGCTTCCCCACCTTCCGCGACGGCTTTGGATGGTAAAATCAAGCCGCACACATGCGCGCATGGGCATGTATTGTCTGTTTACACCTCACTACAACAATTTGACACTTTTCCGAGTCTTTGGCTCTTTTTCGGGAATCGATCTCGGTAAAATACACTCGGTAGCGAAAAGCACTCGGTAAAGATTCAAAAAACACCCAGCAAGATAGAAAGGATACGACTCAGCCATTTTGCCGAGTGTCTTCGCGAGTACTCGGACATGATTGTTTCTATCCATTTTTCAACCGACTCATTTTCGATGGCATATTTTATGCTAAAGTGCTTATCTTTGGCACATGGGTGCATCTTGCCATGTCAAACAATATTGTCAAATATAGTTCTAACTTTTTTTTCAAAACAAAAACATTTCTCCATTTGTAAGTGCCAAAATGGGTTTTTTTATGAAGCAAGGACAAATAATATGGTGCAAAATGGCACATATCAATTTTGCATACAAGACTATTGGCGGGAAATTCAAAAATAGTTTGAATTTTCTAACTAATTTTGCATTTAAATGAATTTTGGTTGATTTCCAGAAATTAACTCAAATATAAATTACGAAATGTGTAATAATTTGGTCCTAAAATTTACCAAAAGTTATTTTATGGTATCCAAATAGGAAACCTATACAATAGCGGAGGGTGTTAAAACAAGCCATTTGTTCGGAAAGATTTTTTTTTCTTCTATTTTATATTTTATGATGATTCAAATAATATTTATTTTATATTATTAATATTGCTTGCCATTTTGACTTCGATTTGGAAATAGTTTGGTGGGCTGGTGGATGGGCGTATAACCATCCCGTCTAGCTAATGCTCCTCGGCCCAATTGCTAACAGATCTGCCTGCCTACGTACTGCAGGATTTTTTTTTGGGAAGGCAAATTATACTTTCACACGACTTTGTTAAATACTCCCTCCGTTCCATTTTAGTTGACTCCAAAATAAATGTATCTAGTACTAAAATACGTCTAGATACATTCATCTTGGAGTCAATTAAAATGGAACGGAGTTGCCACGGAAAAATAGTTTATGAGCGAGTATTTTTTTTTTTTTTTGAAGCTCAACTGTAGTAGGGCAACCGCTCCACAGCACTTTCCATTTTCCATTAATAAAACACAAAACTGTACAAAGTTACAGGAAACTTAAAACAAGCTACTTACTGTATATAAACTAAACTCTTAAGGCAGACCTACCAACCATGCCAGAAAATCCTAAAAAACCTTTACCACTGACTATTTACAACCACTAAGGCAGTGCGTCTAACCATGTCCAAAAAAAACTTTCAGTATATTTCGGTCTGATCATGTGCCTAAGCAAGGACATATCATGGACAAGCCACCCTTCCATTGCCCAAAAATAGGTCTTTCATTTCTGAAAATAGCTCCATTTCGCTGCAGCCAAATATGTCGACAGGCCACTATCAGTACTTCCATGAAGAATACATGGCCAAAACTTTTCCTTGCCCTATTTATGATTGTTTGTAGATCATCCGCAACCGGCCACTCAATCTGTAGGTAGTTCCATACACGCTGACTAAAGTTGCAAGTGAAGAACAAATGCTGCCTATCCTCGTAAACTCTCAAAGAACAAAGGGCGCAGCAGTAATCTTCTGTCACATTCCAATGCATGCGCTTAAGTAGATCTTTCGTATTTATTCTATCTCTCAACAACAGCTAACCAAATACTTTGTAGTTCATAGTGCAGCTCGACTTCCATATCGAACTGTATGTCTGTGGCACAACCAGATGAGCATGAATGTGATCATAGAAATTTTTAGCTGTATATCTTCCCCCCAGCAATATTACCATACATCCTTATCATGGCTCAGTGGATTATCAGCCACCAAAATCTGAAGCTCACCCATTTCAGCAAAAGCTTGACAAGACAATGGTAGAGCAAACAGTGAGGAGAGCTCAGCAGCTGCAGCACAAGCAGAAGCCGCAACACTGTCTTCATTAAGTGCAAATGAGCATAGCCTAGGAAACCTAGCCTTCATGGTAGTAATCCTCCATTTAGTTTCCAATTATCTAACCAGAACATGAACGTATCTTCTGAGCCCTGCTCCACAAAAGAAACCCTCTAAAATTATCAACTAGCTTCATTTATATCCCTCCACCAAAAACAACTTCTCAAATTATCTGCATGGGGAAACTTGTTGTGATAGTAAGCATTCCAGATTAGGTCAACCCAGGGAGTGTTCACTCGGTTATAAAACTTGTCCAAGAACTTGATTAGCAATGCTGAGTTCTTTTTCTGAAAATCAATCACACCTATGTAACAGCCCAAACTTGTGAACCTAAATTTGGGAACCAAATTTTCGCTTTTGTGTTGCATTGCATCATGGCATCCATATTAAGTTGCTAAACAACACACAAATTGGGTTTGACAACATTGGAGAACAAAATGCTAAACTTGTTTAAACAAAATCTCAAATCAAGGAAGGCACTCAACTTGTAAACAAAATTACTTTGACATGTTATATTTCTCGAGGAAGTTCCAAGAGCTCAAACCAATATTTTGTCTTGCTTCAAAATTCTAAAAGGAGATTATTTTGGAATTCCCAAAATGCCTATAAGCAACTCCTTATTTTATTCCCCAAGCAAATGGACTCCAAATGCTCTGAAATTTTTATGGGTGTTGGCCCAAGGTACCAGGAGGCTACCCAAAAATTACATAATTTTTGGAAGTGTTCAAGTTGCCCAAATAATTCGAAAACGGTGCACACAGTACTGGGAAGGACCTGTTCGTGATGATTTTAAAACCTCTAGGGGCCTCTTTGCAAATTCATTTTCTCCCTCTCCTTCCTGTAGCCACGCACGCCATGGCGCCGTGTCACTCCCGTGCGACTCGCGCCTCGCCCAGGGCCCCCTCTCTGCTCTCCTCACCCCAGAAGGAAGAAAACGAGCACCGAGGCCACGCTGCCCCCTTTCCCCCACCTGCTCCCATGTTTGCATCTCCCCCGCGAGCCGCAATGGCCGCCGCACTGCGCCGCCATCTCACCGCCGTTTGAAGCTTCTCCGATCGAATTGCCGACCACCAGCAGGTCCGCCGCGCCGTCCCGTACGACCCCGTCCAAGGAATCGAGCCGAAACGCCGCGAATCGACCACACCGTGCTCGACTCCGCCGCTGCCGTCCGAGGCTTCCCCGCCCGATTCCGGCGCCGGCGAGCCGCCTCCGCCGTCCCCGACCTCTTCCCCGAGCTCGTGGTGAGCTTCTGGCCGTGCTGGCCTTCCCCTCTCCCCCTCGCTTCCACCTCGCCATAGCCGCACGCCATCGTCGCCGGCGTCCGTCGCCGTTATTTTTTTTCCATCGCGCGCCGGTCGCAGAGCGGCCTAGCCGGGCTGTGGGCCGTTCCTCATGGTCGCATGGCCGGTACTGGGCCCGGCCTTAACCGGGCCACGAGCCGGAGCTCTCTGGAGCCTGCCGGCCTGCCAGCCGGCCCAACCAGGCCACAGGCCGGCTGCTCTGTCTTTTTTTTCCTGGTTGTTTTTCTCTTTCCCCCTCGTAGTGTATGATCCCCGCTCTCCCTCTCGCTATTTAGGACATCGACACCGATGATTCAACTACTTCCTCCATCTCTCTCGAATCCGAGGATATAACTTTTATAGTTGTTGAAAATAAAATAATTAAAAGTAAACAATTAAAAAGAGGAAATTCTAAAATTAATAACTTTTTATCTGGACTTCAGAAAATTGTGTTTGTTATACCAAAATGTTCAGAAAAACATGAGTGATCCAGAATCATCATCATGCATAATTGCTCCCAATTACAATAATGTACTTCTAATAGTAACTTGAAATCACTAAGTTTAAATATGGGGTTTATTCCAAATAATGCAAGAAATATAACGGGGACCCCATTTAACTTGTTGCTCTCGTTCAAATGCTTCTAGGGTGCATTTAAAATGTCATATCATCATTCTTGTATGCATTGCACAATTGCCATGTGTTGATTGTTGTTCTTGCTTTCCGGTGTTGGTTGCTCTCCGGTAGATCACGAGTTCGGAGTTGGGTATCATTACTCCGACGAGCAGTTTGACTCCTCCGCTCAACAAGGCAAGCGTAATCCCCCTCTGAGCATATCTTATCCTATTTTCCGCAAGTATTTTCTCCACTATAATATTGCATGCGGTTCCAAATGTCAATTTCATTGGATTAGAGTATCCTATAGTTGCATTAAGATTCCGATGCCATTACCTGTTTCCCTCCTATTAACCATAGGGTTGTATTGTTGGCCTGAAATACTTAGCTATGCAATGTTGATGCTTAGCCATGCTTAGCTAAATGTGTATTCGTCCGATGGATACTTCATGTCGGAAACAGGTGTTGTGATGTTCGGATGATGGTGGAGGAAATTGTGGAGACAGGTAATAAAATGCTTAAAGGTGGGGATGAGAGGCCACTTGGTATGGTGGTGCTTTGTCTCGTTCCCGTCGCCTAGGTGCGAGTTCTTTACTCTTGAACCAAGAATGAGCGCGCTTCCTTTCGGTGGGCTATATGGAACCCCCGTCGACCAACTAACTTGAGCGGGACTAGCCAGGGTCCTCTAGTTTGGTTTTCCATTTGCGTGTGCGTTGAGATGGTGACCAAGACTGGGATGAGGATGGTGGTGTTAGGAAAATGAGTGGCCACGGGGCACGGTGTCGATGATCCGCTGCTCCGTCCTCACTGATGATCCTGGGTTAGTCCTTAACAAGGTAAAGGTTGTAACCGTTCCCACTCAGCCGGCTTTCCCCGGAAGAGAGCTAAGCGTAGGCAATGAGCCGGGCGGTACCGAAGGTAAACACAGTGCACCCCTGCAGGGTTAAATCTTTTCGAAAAGCCGTGTCCACGGTTACGGACAACTTGGGAAAGGACGATAAGATCATAGAATAACTTGAACGGAATGATTAAAACCTAGGTACTAAAGGTACCACTTCAAGATTGCAAGGTGAGCTTCCTCGAGGGTGATTCGGGGAGGTGCCTTTGATGAACAGGTACAGTGGTTGATGATGGTTGATGGTGAAAGGTGATGAAAGAAAGAGTACTTCTTACCTCTTTTTAAAATACTCTGAATAGTCGATGCCTTTGAGTTATGTTCTTCATAAATAAAATCAGCTTTATGCAAAACAGCCATAAAATTTGAAAGCCTCATCGAGCTAATGCTCTATTTATAATCTTGCGAGTTCGTCGAACTCAACGTCGTTTGTTTTGTTTCAGAGGAGGACTTCACCGACCCCGAAGGTGGGTTCTTTGTGGACGTCGACGAGTAGTCTGGGGTTCCCAGGTGGCAGCTTGGGACATCCCGGAACAGCTGGCGCTGGATGTTTATTGCAGGCCTCTTAGGCCATAATTTGGTTCTTGTTGTTTAGAACAACCTAAATTTGCTTCCGCCTGTTGTAATGTTGGGTCTGTGACCTCTGGTTGTCATTTGCTATCTTTCTCTATTATAAGAGTTGAACTATATTGATTTGTGTCGTAGAGTCTGTGATGTGCCAGTTGTTCCACAAGTCTTGATCTCTCTATTATGCTTTGATAGTTGAGCCTGTGTTAAGGCATCAATCGGGGTGTTGCGTTGCCGGTTATTCCGAGCAACGCCTGCCAAAGGTTTTGGCCGGGGATTGGTAAACCCGTAACCTCCGGTTGTATCGCTTAACCGGTGACACTCAGCATCACTGTATAGCAGTCGGGTCAGGGCGCCACAAGTTGGTATCAGAGCAGGACTGCCTGTAGGAAACCCTTCTACTGGTCGACGTTGAGTCTAGTGTTTGTGAAAACTATTTTGAACCTAAAAATGAGTTGTGAAAACCATCTTAGGATTCTTTTTACTCCTTATCTGGTTACCCTCTACTCTCGGAGCAATCTTATCTCGATTTGACTTAAAAGTTTTACTTCTCATCTGTTACCTCAAAATGATTAG
Source organism: Poa pratensis (assembly GCA_947311845.1). Classification (NCBI taxonomy): domain Eukaryota; kingdom Viridiplantae; phylum Streptophyta; class Magnoliopsida; order Poales; family Poaceae; genus Poa; species Poa pratensis. Next base: position 14,896,414 of record CAMZMU010000088.1, read on the forward strand.
AAACGGGGTTGGGTTCGACCGTTAGTGTTATGTGTCCAGTTGCTCCCGCTGCGTTGTCAATCCCAAATCCTCTCAGACGTTCCTACCGAGTCTAATCATTTGATCCTTTCTTTTGGTTTTAATCCAAGGTCTTGAACCGAAGGTCCCGGATTGTGCTGTGATTCTGGCATGTTGAATTGTGTGGGTTCTTACCCATGTGATCGATATGCTATTTATGATTCTCGGCACATGAAGCTGACCTTTAACCCAAGTCCTCTATGTGGTGTGTGGTAAATGGTTGAACCTTAAATTCCCACACCTCAGCTGGCTATGTAACTCCAACTCTTCCGTAGCCTTGTGTAGATTCTGTCTTGGAATCATCTGGGTTATGATCCGATTTCCCTTAGCGAATCCCCCCTCTATGTCATGACTCTGCTGCATCTCTCCTTTTGGGCATGGTTATCACAATTGAGTAATAACCGGTGCATCTTCTACATCTTAGGATTTCTCCTGAGCATGTTTCTTACTCTGATCTGCTTTCCGACCTTTGTCTGTCTTTTGACAGTAAAGTTTTACCGTGCGTTGGTATGTTCCGATGCAAGTCACTCTCCTGATCCGTTAAGACTTTCCACTTCGACTTGTTAGGAGAAACAAACTCCAGTACCTTGTCCACTTCTCGGGCTAGGTCAAAGTTTTGTATTCCACAGAATAAGAGGTTTATTAGTCTCTGTTTCTGTTCCACCTTAGAGTGTCACACTCTTTATATCAAGGGGTCAAGCTAAGTACCATGATACTCTTGATGAAGTGATGCTCTTACTCCTCGTTACTATCTGTTTTCCGAGTGACTTGTTACTCGACAAGGATAAGTCGTGAGCACTGATGTGGCTATCGGATATTCTTAGCAGTTCTTACTGTGCCGAAATCCAAGGACATTCATTGCCCCCTTAGCATGATTGGTTAGCCGATCAATAAGCTGAGTCTGACAGTGCTACCAAGTCAGTTGGCTCTGATGCACTCCCTCGGTCAAAAAGCTAGGTTCGTGCCGAAGCTCCCAAGACCACCTCGTTGTGCCTTGAAAGGCATGATCCTCTCTTGAACTCAAGATCCACCGGTATGTCGTGATATCCTATATGTGGATCGTGATATTCTGGAGGTCTTTCCGGAAGTATCGCCAGGTTGTCACCTGACCGTGATGTTGAGCTTATGAGTAAGCTGGTTCTCTGAACAACTCCCTTCTCCAAGAAAATTGTGCTGGATGCCCTGAATTATTCGGTTGAGCTTAAACGACAACTTGGAGAGTTGAAAGACAAGAGCTCTATCTCGATATAGTTCCTTCTCAAAGGGATGTCTATTCTGTTCGTGTCGAAGCCAGGTGGTATCTCCTTTGTGGATATGCTATCCTACAACTCTTTTGATTTGAAATGGGCTATCGTCAAATCAAACTCAGACCTACCCACCTGGATGTGTTAGTCTGACCAATATTACTGCCTCGTTCTGGTGAAATATGAGTCTACCGCCTTGGAGTATCTGGATAAGTTTGTGGTTGAGCCCATCAACTACCTTCTTATCTTCTCCATGTTTGAGGAGATTTATATTGGATATTGGGCGTTAGCATTGGAAAATTGTTGGAACTAACTTTGTGTCTTCACAAGGTATGTGTTCTGGAGTTAGAAGTGACTTTCCCTGGTTCACGAGCAATTGCTGAAAGATGTCGCCGTGGATCTGAGTGAATTGTCTGGTTCCTCGAAATCATTTCAACCCGATCATGCATGTGTAGAATATTCTCGGAATGGTGTGTTGTTACCTCCATTCCTTCAGAATTTCATTTATGCATACAAGCCACTGATTGAATTGTTCCAGAAAGAGAGCAAGTCTAAGAACTCCTCTGTCTTCTATGGTGCTTCCCATCAAGAACTCAATCGTGTCCCGCGGCAAGATATTCAATTCGGGCAGCTGTCTCCTGACAAGTTGCTACTCCTCGAGTTCCGCAATCTCGTTCCTCCTTTGGAGTTTGACCTTGTAGTCCAAATCTTGGGGTCCTAGCAATTGTAACCCGTTGGTATGCTTTGCAAAGATTCCCTATTCCTTTATGTGGAGTCTGAACTATCTACACACCTGACCAGATCTGAACCTCAATCAGAAACGACAGTTGGTGATCCTCAAGAAGTTTGTTCGATGTCTGGAAAATCAAGAAGTGTTCCCAATACTAACGTTTGCGGAGTTTCTAAAGTTCTCTCGAACTAGCTTTCCGATCCTTCTCCAGTGATCTGAAATGCTCCTCCGTGAGGAAGGTTCTACTCAAGCCGACTAGTACAAGTTAACTCTTTAACCGTTGGAATCTTGTTTCAACACTCTCCCTCAGAAATTTAAGGCCTTGTGCAAAGTTCATATTCTGGATCCTTTGAGAAAACAGTTGTCTACCAACTGGAAACTTCTTGTCAATCCTCCGTCACCCGCTCGTGTCTCCTAACTGTCAATTCATGGGATGCTTGAAATCCCATTCTAAGATTCTACTAGGAGGTACTTGATCGTGGTATATTCACCAAGATCCATCCTTCCGGTGAGGTTTCCTTTCTTCCCTAAGGTGTACGTTGATAGTGACCTCGAAGTGAAGCCGATGAAGATCCTCAGGATGCGCTGAATCATTCTACACAGAGAAGATCGTGTAGTACCGTTGTAACCTTTTTCTCTTTCCTACTCTAAGAATCTTGGGACGAGATTCCTGTAAGGAGGGTAGAATTGTAACAGCCCAAACTTGTGAACCTAAATTTGGGAACCAAATTTTCGCTTTTGTGTTGCATTGCATCATGGCATCCATATTAAGTTGCTAAACAACACACAAATTGGGTTTGACAACATTGGAGAACAAAATGCTAAATTTGTTTAAACAAAATCTCAAATCAAGGAAGGCACTCAACTTGTAAAAAAATTACTTTGACATGTTATATTTGTCGAGGAAGTTCCAAGAGCTCAAACCAATATTTTGTCTTGCTTCAAAATTCTAAAAGGAGATTATTTTGGAATTCCCAAAATGCCTATAAGCAACTCCTTATTTTATTCCCCAAGCAAATGGACTCCAAATGCTCTGAAATTTTTATGGGTGTTGGCCCAAGGTACCAGGAGGCTACCCAAAAATTTACATAATTTTTGGAAGTGTTCAAGTTGCCCAAATAATTCGAAAACGGTGCACACAGTACTGGGAAGGACCTGTTCGTGATGATTTTAAAACCTCTAGGGGCCTCTTTGCAAATTCATTTTCTCCCTCTCCTTCCTGTAGCCACGCACGCCATGGCGCCATGTCACTCCCGTGCGACTCGCGCCTCGCCCAGGGCCCCCTCTCTGCTCTCCTCACCCCAGAAGGAAGAAAACGAGCACCGAGGCCACGCTGCCCCCTTTCCCCCACCTGCTCCCCTGTTTGCATCTCCCCCCGCGAGCCGCAATGGCCGCCGCACTGCGCCGCCGTCTCACCGCCGTTTGAAGCTTCTCCGATCGAATCGCCGACCAACAGCAGGTCCGCCGCGCCGTCCCGTACGACCCCGTCCAAGGAATCGAGCCGAAACGCCACGAATCGACCACACCGTGCTCGACTCCGCCGCTGCCGTCCGAGGCTTCCCCGCCCGATTTCGGCGCCGGCGAGCCGCCTCTGCCATCCCCGACCTCTTCCCCGAGCTCGTGGTGAGCTTCTGGCCGTGCTGGCCCTTCCCCTCTCCCCTCGCTTCCACCTCGCCGTAGCCGCACGCCATCGTCGCCGGCGTCCGTCGCCGTTATTTTTTTTCCATCGCGCGCCGGTCGCAGAGCCGGCCTAGCCGGGCTGTGGCCCTTCCTCACGGTCGCATGGCCGGTACTGGGCCCGGCCTTAACCGGGCCACGAGCCGGAGCTCTCTGGAGCCTGCCCGGCCTGCCAGCCGGCCCAACCGGGCCACAGGCCGGCTGCTCTGTCTTTTTTTTTCCTGGTTGTTTTTCTCTTTCCCCCTCGTAGTGTATGATCCCCGCTCTCCCTATCGCTATTTAGGACATCGACACCGATGATTCAACTACTTCCTCCATCTCTCTCGAATCCGAGGATATAACTTTTAATAGTTGTTGAAAATAAAATAATTAAAAAGAGGAAATTCTAAAATTAATAACTTTTTATCTGGACTTCAGAAAATTGTGTTTGTTATACCAAAATGTTCAGAAAAACATGAGTGATCCAGAATCATCATCATCATGCATAATTGCTCCCAATTACAATAATGTACTTCTCATAGTAACTTGAAATCACTAAGTTTAAATATGGGGTTTATTCCAAATAATGCAAGAAATATAACGGGACCCCATTTAACTTGTTGCTCTCGTTCAAATGCTTCTAGGGTGCATTTAAAATGTCATATCATCATTCTTGTATGCATTGCACAATTGCCATGTGTTGATTGTTGTTCTTGCTTTCCGGTGTTGGTTGCTCTCCGGTAGATCACGAGTTCGGAGTTGGTATCATTACTCCGACGAGCAGTTTGACTCCTCCGCTCAACAAGGCAAGCGTAATCCCCCCTCTGAGCATATCTTATCCTATTTTCCGCAAGTATTTTCTCCACTATAATATTGCATGCGGTTCCAAATGTCAATTTCATTGGATTAGAGTATCCTATAGTTGCATTAAGATTCCGATGCCATTACCTGTTTCCCTCCTATTAACCATAGGGTTGTATTGTTGGCCTGAAATACTTAGCTATGCAATGTTGATGCTTAGCCATGCTTAGCTAAATGTGTATTCGTCCGATGGATACTTCATGTCGGAAACAGGTGTTGTGATGTTCGGATGATGGTGGAGGAAATTGTGGAGACAGGTAATAAAATGCTTAAAGGTGGGGATGAGAGGCCACTTGGTATGGTGGTGCTTTGTCTCGTTCCCGTCGCCTAGGTGCGAGTTCTTTACCTCTTGAACCAAGAATGAGCGCGCTTCCTTTCGGTGGGCTATATGGAACCCCCGTCGACCAACTAACTTGAGCGGGACTAGCCAGGATCCTCTAGTTTGGTTTTCCATTTGCGTGTGCGTTGAGATGGTGACCAAGACTGGGATGAGGATGGTGGTGTTAGGAAAATGAGTGGCCACGGGGCACGGTGTCGATGATCCGCTGCTCCGTCCTCACTGATGATCCTGGGTTAGTCCTTAACAAGGTAAAGGTTGTAACCGTTCCCACTCAGCCGGCTTTCCCCGGAAGAGAGCTAAGCGTAGGCAATGAGCCGGGCGGTACCGAAGGTAAACACAGTGCACCCCTGCAGGGTTAAATCTTTTCAAAAAGCCGTGTCCACGGTTACGGACAACTTGGGAAAGGACGATAAGATCATAGAATAACTTGAACGGAATGATTAAAACCTGGGTACTAAAGGTACCACTTCAAGATTGCAAGGTGAGCTTCCTCGAGGGTGATTCGGGGAGGTGCCTTTGATGAACAGGTACAGTGGTTGATGATGGTTGATGGTGAAAGGTGATGAAAGAAAGAGTACTTCTTACCTATTTTTAAAATATTCTGAATAGTCGATGCCTTTGAGTTATGTTCTTCATAAATAAAATCAGCTTTATGCAAAACAGCCATAAAACTTTGAAAGCCTCATCGAGCTAATGCTCTATTTATAATCTTGCGAGATCGTCGAACTCAACGTCGTTTGTTTTGTTTCAGAGGAGGACTTCACCGACTTCGAAGCTGGGTTCTTTGTGGACGTCGACGAGTAGTCTGGGGTTCCCAGGTGGCAGCTTGGGACATCCCGGAACAGCTGGCGCTGGATGTTTATTGCAGGCCTCTTAGGCCATAATTTGGTTCTTGTTGTTTAGAACAACCTAAATTTGCTTCCGCCTGTTGTAATGTTGGGTCTGTGACCTCTGGTTGTCATTTGCTATCTTTCTCTATTATAAGAGTTGAACTATATTGATTTGTGTCGTAGAGTCTGTGATGTGCCAGTTGTTCCACAAGTCTTGATCTCTCTATTATGCTTTGATAGTTGAGGCTGTGTTAAGGCATCAATCGGGGTGTTGCGTTGCCGGTTATTCCGAGCAACGCCTGCCAAAGGTTTTGGCCGGAGATTGGTAAACCCGTAACCTCTGGTTGTATCGCTTAACCGGTGACACTCAACATCACTGTATAGCAGTCGGGTCAGGGCGCCACAACCTAGAGCTCCCTGGGCTTACAGATAAGCTCCCAAACTGCTAAAGACTGCCAAGGCGTGTCAAATTATCTCTCCAAAGACACGGACACAAAATTCTATCCAACTGCTTAGTGAGCCGAGGGGTAAACTGAGTGAACAAAGGAAATGGAGCGGCATGGATGAAAGAGCAGAATTAATCAGCTGCAGCCTCGAACCTTGGTTCAGGAAACTTGAGCTAGATGCAAGCATGCGTTCCAAATTGCACACAAAGTGGCATGAGGTCCTGAATACAAGGCCGTGTAGTTCCCAATGGTAGACCAGTAGACCTAAATAAGTAAAGGGAAAAATCCCCACTTGACAGCCGAAATCAGCAGCTAACTGAGTCACCACCTCATGCTGAACATTGATTGGTACCATCAAGGATTTATTATAGTTGATTTTCAAACTTGTCAAAAGGGAGAACTTATCCAAAGTATCTTTGAGATGTGCTAACTGATTCCGCTCAGCCAGAAAAATTAGAAGAGTATCATCGGCATACTGTAGAATAGGCAAATCTCTGTCATGTATCTTAATAGGCAAACTGATCAATCCTTGCTCTAATAAGTCATTCACCACTACTTGTAACAATTCCGAGCCAAGTACATGTAGTAATGGCGATAAAGGATCCCCTTGACGAACACCACACTTACAAATAAATTGCTTACGAGGTATGCCATTTAGGAGAACAACAGATGAACTAGAGGACAACAAACCTCTTACCCAATCCAACCACTTTTGGTTAAACCCCATATCCTTCAGAACTTGAATAACAACTTCATGTTCTATTGTGTCAAAAGCTTTGGCAAAGTCTAGTTTAAGAATAATAATGGGTTTCTTGGAGGCATGACATTGGTACAAATATTCAAAAGACCACGCAATGCAATCTTGTATAGATCTGCCACAGATGAATCCATACTGGTTCTTATGCACACGTTTTAAGATCACAGCTTGGAGTCTATTCGCTACCAACTTCGTCAAAAACTTGAGACATGCATTAGTTAAGGAAATTGGACGGAAATCATTAATCTCAACTGGCACAGGAACTTTAGGCACCAAAGTTATATATGAACCAAACTTGATGAGGAGGTTGCGAGGCAGCAAAAATCTGAAGCTGACAGATAACTGAAGCAAAAGGCAAAGCAGCCAGAAAAGAAACCAATGGCACCACCAAAGAAGAAGAAAGAGAAAGAACATAGGATCAATTAGAAGGAGATGGACAGTGTTGACTATGCAAATCTGAGGCAAGGGGACTGGTACATCTCAACTCCACGAGATAGAGAGATTGAGGATCCTAGTTTTTGGTGCATGGAACAATTATTCATTCACCGGGACATCTTTTGAACCATGAAGCATCCTATCCGTCCAATGCATCCTATCAAACTGCAGTATCTCCAGTCCAAGGATTATTTCTGCAGACGTGATTGAGTAAATGGGGCTGCACACCCTCATGAAGCAACAATGTGACTATAACCTCACCCTTATTCAGCAGTTCTTTGTCACTCTTGTGATGAAATGTGATGATGCCAAGACCATGAAGTGGATGATAGGGTCGACCAGGTATGAGGCCAACTTTTATAACTTTGCTGAGGTCCTTGGCTATACTTTCAATGGCCCTACTCATGTTGGTCACCGCCTTCACTCTCCAGGAAGGCCAAACAAGCACATGTTGGATGCTATGTATGGACCTGGTGGTAGTATTGGTTTTATCTCAGGTCTCCTAGCACTATATGATCAGCTCGTGCACATCTTCAGGGAGAACATTGCTCCAAGTGGTGGAAAAAATGATGCCATTCTTTCCTCTCTTGTCAACTTGCTCTGTCTTGCCCAGGAGTGTGCTAAAAATGAAGAACCAGGCAAGGATTTCACCATTGATGTTATGGACTTTATCTTCAATGAAATATATGATGCTATGGTGGGAAAACACACTATTCCATATGCTCCATATGTCATGATGCTCATCAAGAAGACTCTAGAGGATGAAGACTTGTCTGATGATAATTGTGAGGATCACAAGTTCAAGAAGCCATATGTGAAGAAGTATGTGGTCACTCCCTCTGCTACTGCTCCTCCCGCTCCTGACATATTCATGAGAGATGCTCGTGCTGGAAGCACTCGCCGGCTGAACATTGCTACAGCTTCTATTGCTTCTGAGGTCAAGAAGCTCAACTGGTTTCAACGTAATTTGTTGTGCATGAAGACTGATATTCGCAAGGAACAATACACTGCTTACTGTGAGCGTCAAGATATGGCACACACTCAGCAGCTTATTCTTCACTTTGTCAGTGGTGCCACAGGGTCTCCTCCCAAGTCCACTCCTCCAACTGCATACCAAAAGTGGAACACTTCACAGTATCCATGGATTGAAATGGAAAGGGAACTCTAGAGTGCTCCTACAGTCTCTTCCTCCACTCGTGCCCCTGACAGCAGTGCTAATGATATGAGGAAGATGGTGATGACGATGATGCGTCTGAGGAAGACGAGGTCTCCGACTGACTCCTTGGGGCGTAGCATCGCTCTTTTCCCCTTTTGGCGTCTCGATGCCAAAGGGGGAGAAATAGTTCTATTAGGACTCTGTGGGATTTGCATGGGCTGGACACAAGCATGCTCTTTTATCATTTCTTTATAACTTGTGTCCATTTATCTTATGTTGTGAACTTATTTGCTTGATGCATTTGCTATTTGTGTGCTTGTGAACTATTTTGTGAGACATATGGATTTCGGATTTATCTATGGTTAAGATTATATTTTATTATGCATTGGTATAATCTCTACACCCTTATGCATAAGGTATGATCTTCATCTCAAAGTCTCAACTTTCTTATCAATATGTCTCTCATATATATGCAAATGTGTTGGTATACATCATGTTTCGATTATATTGGTGGAGTTGCTCTAGACCTATATTATGTGTTGGTTGCAAACTTATTGGGCCTTTGGGGGTCATTTGGGGGTGCCGTTGAAGATGCTCTGAATCACGCCAACCTAGCTTAACCAGTTGCTCTTTTACACAGGGTTCTCGAATGGTCCGTGCGGCATTTGAGAAAACTTAAGGGTCTGTGGACATGGCGACTCCTTGGAGCTGAGCAAGGTTTGATTAGGTAGATTTCTTTTACAAATATGACCCCCTGCAGAATGTAATTGTCGAAAGTAAGCCCTTTGAAAATTACCTTCCGACAATCCAGTTGGCGGAAAGACCCTTGCCGCCGAGCTTCTACCGACTCAGTTCAGGCATTCAAGCATGGTTGATTGCAACCTAGATCATACGCTCTTCCCTAGTTATCGTAATTTTTCCGGTGTTGAGGCTAGAGATGTTCTTTTCTCCATTTTATTTCAAGAAAAGTAATTTGACTTTTCCAAACTTTTTTTCCTGCGGACTTGTAGCAACTGGGCCAAGGAGAGCCCATCTAGCAGCCCAGCCCAGCCCACTAGTATAACGCCGCCGCCGCCTCCCGACCTCGCCTCCCAAAAATTCCCCCAAATCCGATCCCCCGTTTTCCTCGCCTCTCTGTCGGCCAGCCTGGCGTAACGGCCTCCACGCCGTAGCCCGCAGCCCAGCTCGGCCGCCATGGAAGCCAATGGAGGAGGCGGAGGGCTGGACGACGGGGGAGACCACGGGCTTCCCAACGGAGGCGGTGAGGCGCTGGCGGACAGCGGAGGCGGTGAGGCACTGGCGGACGGCGGAGCCCTGGACAATGAGGCGGGCGGCGTCGGGAATGGCGGAGCGCTCCAAGCCGTCGACGTGGCGCCCAACGCCGTCGTCCCTGCACCGGCATAAACCTACTCCATCATCTACCCCACCTTCCTGTGTTTGTCGGTCGAGGACGTCGTTCGCTGCAGCGCGGTGTGCAGGCTATGGCGCGAGATCACCGGCTCGGACGTCTTCTGTCGCGAGCACCACAACGACCACACCCGGGCGCGCATGCCGCTGGTCTTCTCCCCCGACCTCCCCCGAGTCAATCTCCACGCCGTCGACACACGAGACCGCGTCTTCCGCCCGGTCTGGAGCTTCCCCGACCAGCATCTGCAGGGCCTGCTGATCCACGGCTCGAGCGTCGGCATCCCCCTGCTCTCCTTCGGCGACAGGCTCTACGCCTGCAATCCCTTCACCCGGCGCTGGGCGCATCTCCCTCCCCTTCATCTGAACAACCGCGTCGTCGCCTTCTACGCGACAGGGGTCGACCCGATGGGAGGTTTGAGTTGCCGGCTCCTCTACCATGACCTCCGCGAGCACGGGCGCGAGTACTGGGTCTTCGAGCTCGGGGTGCAGCACCAGCCGAGGTGCATCGGTCTCCCAGGAGATGGGATGGTAACTCTGCTGGCGAACGGCCTTGCCCCGGGATCGCTATCCAGCATGTCACCCGAAAGTATTAAGTTGCAAGCAACAGATAATTGCAATAAGCATGGTGCATAATATAAGCAATGGTTAAAAAATATAGCAATAAACACCAATGTTTTATCCCTAGTAGCAACAGCACATCTCAAGCCTTAATCGTTTATGTCAACTCGAGCTCAGACAATAGAGACATGAACCCACTATCTAGCATAAATACTCCCTCTACTGACACTAGTAATTATTTCAGCCAAAGCATACACAAGCATAGGAGAGCATGCAAGATTATAAATAAAACATAGCATAGATGAACTGAACAAGAATGTCAATGACTCCATAATTCATCGGATCCCCGCAAACACAACATGTAACATTACAAATAGATGACCTTGATCATGATAGAACAATCACAAGATCTAAACAATGGAGTACAAGGAGAAGAGACAACCATCTAGCTACTGCCATGGACCCGTAGTCCTGTGGTGGACTACTCACGCATTACTCCGGAGACAGGCATGGTGGTGTAGATGCCTCCGGTGATGATCTCCCCTCCAGCAGGGTGCCGGGAAGAGGTCCAGAACCCTCCCGGACTAGGGTTGGCGACGACGGCGGTGACGGAACTTTTCGCGGATTTCTGATCGGATATTTAGGGTTTTCGGGACGAAGGCAATTTATAGGCGAAAGGGCGACTCAAGGGGGTCTCGGAGTCGCCCAGGTGGGCCCCAGGCACGGCCAAGGCTGGGCCGCGTTGGGTGGCGTCTGGGGGCTGTGGGCCCCCTGCAGGCGCCCTCCTGACTCCGTCTTTGTTTCCTCGTCAAAATAATTCATGTAAATTGACAGCTTATTCCGAGAAAGTTCCCCGACTAGCTTTTCTGAAACAAAAAGACAGCAGAAAAGAGAAACTGGCACTGGGCATCTTGTTAATAGGATAGTTCCATAAAATGTGACAAAATGATATAAAAACATGTGGCAATGATATATAAACATTATAAAATTATCATGTCTCTACACTCTAGGATACTCTATCAAGTTCTATAGATATTTGGCAATGGTATGGGCAAGGATGTACACATATGAACATCAAACGCACTATAATATGCCAATAGGCTTAATTAATGTTTGAAGTATTTTTTTGGTTGCTTTGATTTAGATAAATAAATTCTAAGTAAAGCTTCACTAAACAACTCAAACAAGACTAATAAATAAAAGTACTCGTGACCAATAAATTTAAATTAGCACTATACAATGTATTTCTATTGATAAATATTAGGACCGCTTGAATGTATACGAGTGTGATTACATTGTCGCTTATGCTAGGTGTGCACGAAAATAGTGCATAACATAGTAATAAAATTATGTATAAATAAAACCAAGTAAAACAGTTCCATATAAATTAATTATTGGAGTAGCGTGGTAGTTTTTGGTTGATTTGATTAAGGTAAAATAAACTCTAAGCAAAGCTTCACCCAAATAACTCAAACATGAGTAATAAATAAAAGATCTTCGTGACCAATAAATTTACATTAGCACCCAAATTTTACTTTTAGCAACTTATATTGATAAGTATTATAACCGCTTGACATGCATGTACCTTTATGTATACGAGTGTGATTACATTGTCGCTTATGCTTCCATATAAATAAATGACAACATTTATGCGGGTTGCTAAGAACTGAATGGTGAACGCCAACGGCCTCTTCCTCTTCTGGCTGCCTTAGGCGACTCGGGTGAACCCGAACCTGCTCAGATTCAATACTGCAACAGAGACTTTCTCCCTGGTCGCTGCTCCAAGAGTTGAGGTCGACGGCAAGCTCGTCCCCATAGGGGCGGGCGGGCAACTCTTTCTCATAGACGGACAGATTGCTATGGGAGTCATCTTGTCGCCAGGTAGAGTGGATGTGTGGGTGAGAAGCAACAGCACAAGCGTCTGGACACATCGGTACAGGGTCCAACTGCCCGTGCATGTCATCAACACCAGCGGCGGATTTCACCTTAACGGAATGCTTACTGCCGGCATGGTGGCCATTCCCCAGGGAGCTCTCATCCTCTGTCCTGGGGTATTGCTCCAGTGCGCTGCTATGGGAAATTTCCTGCACACCTATCAGCTGGGAGACCAGTGGGCGTACCTCTCGCCCCGTGAAATTTGACAAAAATAATCTTTTGGCCAAACTTCAACCAAAAATAACCCTTTTTCAAAAAAAATCGAAAACTAACCCTTTTGTGTGGCTCCCGCACCGGGGGCGCCACACATGTATGCACCACTCCCCGGCTGGGGCGCCACACATGTATGCACCACTCCCCCGCTGGGGCGCCACACATCTGCCAGCGTGGCAAGGTGGGTCCCAGCCCGGATAAGTAGCGCCGGAGCTGGGGGAGCCACACATACATGTGTGGCGCCGGTGGCTGGGGCGCCACACATTCTGTAAAAATTACTAGCCCCAGCCCGTGCCCCACCTGCTTCCTCTTTTCCCTCTCTCTATTCTCTCACAAAACAAAGGAAGAGCACGCCCCCCAACACACCCCCCTCAAATCCATCCTTTTCGGTGTGATTTTTCCGTGGATTTCGGCTCCCCTACGTGCAAGAAGGTACTCTCCCCCATCCTCCTTGTTTTTGTCCAATAGAAATCTTCCAATTTGGAGACATTGTGTAGATCTTGGAAACCCTAGAATTTGAATATGAGGACAAATTTGTGGTTATTTGTTGATAATATTGGTCAATGTGTGTGGGTATGATGGATATGAAGTGTTGGGCTGTTGATTGTAGGTTAGGGTTAGGGTTTTTGTTAGATGTAGTTAATGAGCTAGATTTAGTTAGGGTTAGTGCATAATGACTTGATTTAAAATTAAGATAAGTAAATTGATTTTGTTTGAAATGCGTAGCTTAGTGCAATGTATCAATCATTTGATGCATTCTGGTTGTTGTAAATTTTTTTAGATGGAGAAAATGGTTAGTGTTCATCATGTGGACAAGGAGGCCTTTTTGAAAGGCAATGTGGAGCATGACTCGGAGGAGAAAGTGGTGGTGTTTGGCCATAGTCCTAGCTATGCCGAGGTTGCCGAGAGAGTGCGGATTGCATTGAATTGGACGGATCCAAATGATGTTATTTCTTTGGAGGGAAGGTATAATGTTGGGTTCGGAATGCATCTTCGTTGGAAGACTATGCCTCTCAACTCCGAGTTGTGTTGGAGTGCATATAAGGAGACGGTTGCGGGATCTCAAGACAAGGCTCTTGAGTTGTTTGCCACCAAGATGTTTGACTTGAACCGGTGTGCCTCCGAACATGACGTTAGGAGGCCGGTTCAAAATGAGTCACCTCATGCGCATGAAGTGTACTATCCAACGTCGAGTCCACCTCCAATGACTCAACATGATTTTAGCCAACCAACAATGACCCAACACGAAAGGAGCCAACCTTCAAGCCCAATTCAAAGTGACCAATATGAAGAATCGGAGGAGGAGAGCGACGCGTGGGAGTATGAGCTTCATAAAAATGATATTGGTGATGTGGAGACAAATTGTAGGCATGAGGACATGGACCATGACATCCCTTATAACCGATGCTATGCATCGGACTCGGATGACGACGGTCCCGAAGAAGATGTTGATGAAGATGGGTTCACTGCTAAAGAAGCCGAAATATTCAAGAAGGTAGTGGGCCGGGATCATCGGTTACCATTGTTCCGTGATCTTAGTCTCGCCGATAAAGCCGTGGTTGATGGTGGCACGAGTAAAATTCTTGAACCAAGGCCAACTTCGAAGAAGGATCGTAATCCCAAAAACTATGGTATTGCTGAGGGAGTGAAGTTTGAAAGCTTGTTGGAATTGAAGACATGGCTCAAGGAGTATGCGGTTAAGTACTTTAGACCATACAAAGTGGTTCACTCGGATGTCAAGAAGCGTTACACGGTTAAGTGTGAGGACGCGCATAATGGGTGTCCGTGGATTGTGCGTGCAAGACCTATCAAGGGAACCTCTCAATGGGTTCTAAAAAAATGTGTGTCCACTCACATGTGTAGTGGCAATGATGATGATGATGACAAGGATGCGAAGGACATTCATCGGCAACTAACCTCCGATTTCATCGGCTATAGACTTTCCAATTCCATAGAGGCATTCCCCACTTTTACGGTGAGGGCTATCATGGACACGGTGAAAGACATGTTTGGTTACTCGGTGAAGTATGGGAAGGCATGGAGGGCCAAGCAAGCCGCATTCAAGATGTTGTATGGTGACTGGGAGGAAGCATACAACCGACTTCCTAGATTGTTGGGAGCTATGGCTGCTACAAATCCGGGCATGGTTACGTGTGTGGAGCCCTTTGGCCAAAAGACTAGGGATTACAACGGTGCAACCGTCCGTGTCTTTGGCCGTGCATTTTGGGCTTTCGGGCAATGCATAAGGGCATTCAAGCATTGTAGACCGGTTGTCTCCGTGGATGGCACATTCTTGACAGGCCAGTACAAGGGCACACTTTTGATTGCCGTAGCTCATGATGCTAACGACCGGTTGTTGCCGTTGGCTTTTGCTTTGGTGACGGCGGAGAACCAGGACAACTGGGAGTGGTTCATGGGTCTAGTGAGAACAAAGGTATTTGAGCCTCAAAGAGAGGTATGTGTCATCTCGGACCGCCACCAAGGCATACTCAATGCGGTGGAGATTGATATTCCCGGGCATGCTCCTTTGCACCATCGATGGTGCATGAGGCATTTTGTGTCCAACTTCTATAGGGCATGCGGAAATAAGGAGCTATCTGATGATCTAAAAGATTGTTGTCTCGCTTTCACCGAGCGGCATTTTGTGAGATTGTACAACAGATTGCTAACTCTCACATCGCCGGGGGGTCGAGAGTTCCTAGATAGGCATGCGTCTCTGAGGCACAAGTGGACTAGAGCATTTGACACCGACGGTAGGAGGTACGGTGACATGACAAGCAACATGGCAGAATGTTTCAACAATGTGCTCAGAGGAGTCCGTGCGTTGCCCGTGACAGCAATAGTTCAATACACATTCGACAAGTTGAATGAGTATTTACAAAAATATAGTGAGGAAACGTTTGAGCAGATGGAAGGGAAGAACAAGCACAAGAAGAAGTACAAGTATCCACCTGAAGCAGACAAATGGATGGCATACCAGTTAAGGAAGGCGGAGACCAATACAGCCCAATGTTTTGACAACAACGAGTGGATTTACCAAGTCAATGAGCCAGGAGGCACCACGGTAGGTGGTGTGCAACACGGAGGGCGTGCGTGCAAAGTCTTGCTAAAGCAATGTTTGTGCTCGTGCCAAAGGCCTCAGTTGCTTCATCTCCCTTGCTCGCACTTGCGGACCGCGGCACGCATTAGAAAGGTGGGATACGTTGATCCGGTTAGGTTGTCCGAGTACTCGATCGAGGCTACCAAGGAGACATGGGCGGGAAGATTTGAACCTTACTTTGACCAATCACAATGGCCAGAATATCATGGCATTCAACTATGGCCCGATCCAATACTGAAGGTGACGAAACGGGGAAGACGGAAGACAAAACGTTTTAGAAATGACATGGACGCATGGGGTGCAGGAGGTCTCCGAGAGTGGGGCAACCAACATTTTCAGGAGCCTCGTGTGGCTGCCCGTTGTGGAGAATGCAATGGTGGTGGGCACAACACTAGAGGTTGTAGTCGAAACAAGAGATCGAAAGGTGTCCAACATGGTGGCGGTGGTGGTGGCGGTGGTAGCACAAGCCACCATGATCATTCTCAACATGGCGGTGGCGGTGGTAGCACAAGCCACCATGGTGGTAGCCAACATGGTCATCCTCAACATGGCGGTGGCGGTGGTAGCACAAGCCACCATGATCATTCTCAACATGGCGGTGGCGGTGGTAGCACAAGCCACCATGGTCATTCTGAACATGGCGGTGGCGGTGGTAGCACAAGCAACCATGGTGGTAGCCAACATGGTCATTCTCAACATGGCGGTGGCGGTGGTAGCACAAGCCACCATGGTGGTAGCCAACATGGTCATTCTCATCGTGGCGGTCGCGGTGGCGGTAGGCGTACATCAATGTTTGACGAGCTACGAGGGGGTAGGCGTAGTGGCGGTAGAGGTGGTAGACGTAGATGATTGGTATGACTGAAATTTATTTGGTTGTTATTTCTTATTTTCAATTGTTCCATTTTACTGTCAACTAAGTTTAAACTTGCAATTTTGTAGGGATGGACTGTTCCGATCTGAAGGAGAAGCCGGTGGCATGGCAACACAGCATTGACAGTCGAGTCGGGCACGATGCGCCGACTTGTTGGTGTGGTGACGTTTGCAAGATGAAGCAGTCCAGCGATTGGGACGATAGAAGAGGAAGGAGGTTCTGGATGTGCCCGAACTATGCTTGGGAGAAGCCGAAGCCAACAAAAAACAAGTCGAAGCAAACAAAACGCAAGCCGAAGCAAACAAATATTATTGAGCGTCCGCGGGTAAATGTCTCCTCCGCCTCTCTTGTAAAGAATTTATCTTTATCTAGTTGCATGTTTTGACTCGCTATTATGTTTGCAGTCACCTCCGCCTATTTGCCAATACTACCGGTGGATAGACTTTGAGCAAACTGGCCTCTACCGGTGGGAGGTAAAAAATATGACTAACAAGGCGTGGGAGCGATTTTGGGAGAAAGATCGTGAAGAGGAGCGGGCCAAGAAGGAGAATGAGCAAGCGAAAATTGAGGCACTAGAGGCTAAGAACGAAATGATGCTCCGCGAGATGGAGAGGTGGGAGAAGACTGAGAAGGCACGTGTTGCAAGGGAGGCGTGGGAGGCGGAACGTGCAAGGGAGGGGCCGTTAGAGGATGGAAGGTACCATGAGGCGTGGGCGGCGTTTGAGGCCGAACTTGGAAGGGAGGGGTCGGGAGGCCAAGGTGAAGGTGCTCGCCGTGCACGAGAGGAGGCTCAACCTGAAGGTGCTCGCCGTGCACAAGGGATGTTGGATGCGAGAAGGCGTGAGAGGGAAGCATAAGAGGAGTTGGATGCGAGAAGGCGTGAGAGGGCTCGCCGTGCACGAGAGGAGGCGGGAGGACAAGGTGAAGGTACTCGCCATGCACGAGAGGAGGCGGATGCGAGAAGGCGTGAGAGGGATCGCCGTGCACGAGAGGAGGAACGAGCGGAACCAGACCCAGCTAGGCGCAAGGGCAAGTATCCACGTCTTACTCAGTAGGGACAATGTAATGTCGTGGACTTTGGGTTTGTGTGAACCTTGTAATGTCGTGGGCATTTAATTTGCGGGAACCTTGTAATGTCATGAACATTTAGTTTGTCTGAACCCTGTTGTGGACTTTCATATCTGTGCTTTATTGTGCCGTATCTGTGTGTGATCGATTTATGTTGCACTGTGACGTTGTTTCCATTTGTTGACAAACTTTCAGAAAAGTTTAATTGTGTGGCGCCGTAGAAGGGGGCGCTACACCCTTATGCTCCACTCCGCCCGATCCGGCGCCGCACAATTGCCTACTCTCTGTCATTTTGCCGCGCCGGAGACGGCGCCACACTTCAATGTGCCGCGCCCCAGCTGGGGCGCCACACATGTGCAACGCCGGAGCCGCCGGCCCACACCTTCATCTGCGCTCCCCGAGCTCCGGCGCGGTAGTCTGGGCACACGATTCCTGCTCTCTGTTGCTCTCTGTCATTTTGCCGCGCCGGAGTGGACGGCGCCACACCTCTATGTGCCGCGCCCCAGGCTGGGGCGCCACACATGTGCAACGCCGTATACGCCGGCGCCACACCTTCATCTGCAGCTCCCCGAGCTCCGGCGCGGTAGTCTGGGCACACGATTCCCTGCTCTCTGTTGTTCTCTGTCATTTTGCCGCGCCGGAGGGGACGGCGCCACACCTCTATGTGCCGCGCCCAAGTCTGGGGCGCCACACAGGTGCAACGCCGGAGTCGCCGGCGCCACACCTTCATCTGCAGCTCCCCGAGCTCCGGCGCGGTAGTCTGGGCACACGGTTCCCTGCTCTCTGTTGCTCTCTGTCATTTTGCCGCCGGAGCGGACGGCGCCACACCTCTATGTGTCCGCCCCAGTCTGGGGCGCCACACAGGTGCAACGCCGGAGTCGCCGGCGCCACACCTTCATCTGCAGCTCCCCGAGCTCCGGCGCGGCACAACAAAATATCAGAATTAAGCACAAATTTGACTTGTTACATCACAGCAGTAGTTGAAAACAACAAAATATCAGAATTACGCACAAATTTGACTTCTTACATCACAGCAGTAGTTCGAAACAACAAAATATCAGAATTAAGACACAAGTTCACGACAAGGTCCACGGCAAGGTTACGACATGGTTCACGACACGGTTACGACATGGTTCACGACAATTTTACGACATGGTTCACGACAAGTCTACTTCCTTTTCCTTAGCCTCCTCAAAGGCTCAGTCGGCGCCGGATCCGCGTTCTTCCTCCTACTCCTCAAAGGCTTAGTCGGCGCCGGATCCGCGTTCTTCCTCCTACTCCTCACAGGTAGCTTCTTCATCGGCTCTTCCTCCGACACGTGCTCTTCCGAGTCCTCATCCTCCGACACGTGCTCTTCCGCATCATCGGACTCGTCATCGTCGTCATCCTCATTCTCAGCAGGCCCCTTTTTCTTGTAGATGTAGTCGTCCGGTGAGTAACGCTCGGTAGACTTCTTCTTGGATCTTAGGTGGAAGGATCGCTGGAACGCCTGCAGGGTCATGTCATCGTTCACATTATCATCAAAATCGCCCTAGAAATGAAAGAATGTAAGCAGAATAATTAGTAGATGGTTGAGGTTCAAGAAATCATTTTTGGGTGACCGGCATGTAACATATTCATACCTCAACCTCCTCATCATTGGGCTCATGTGGGTTCGAACTAGAAGCATCACCACGGATAGGGGTTGAAGGGGACCTCGAGCGGGTCGGCATGGCATCATCGCCGCGACAACCAAGCAAATGCGCTAAAGTGCGCAACCGAGTAGCGGAACGCTATGACATTGCGAAATCAATATCTTAGTACAAATGAACAACAAATTATGCACGAAGCGGAGATCGTCTAACTTACCTTCACAAATTCCCTAACGGCAACATCACCCTTTTTGCCACGAGGTAACATGGCTGCCTCCTCGGCCGCTCCCGCTTGGCGGTCGATCTCATTGCGCTATGAAAACAAACATGTCAACAACTAAAAAAAATCTTCCACCAACATGCTTGAGTATACTCGGTTCTGGGGATAAAATGTACTGTACTATAGACGGTTTCATCACGTGAAAATTGGGGAATTAGCTATAGTCTGGAACAGAATAGAAACGATATTGCCACTCCAGAGGTCGTTTAGATGATTGTGAGCTGGAACAACTAGTAATGCATGCTCTACTTGTCTGATGATATGTACCATTGATCTTCCACCCACATGCTTTTGTGGTCCATCGGGCTATTTGTGTGTGTTACTAGTTTACCACTAAACTCTAATTATGATTAGACGAAATAAATTGGGCAAAAATTACCATGAAGTTCATCACGGGAGCGAAATCAGTTCGGTTGCCTTCTCTTACGCCTTGTTGTACCGGAGCTCAACAATAGCATCATCGTCCATGTCCTCCAAGAGCTCCTCATAAGCCGAGGGGCATATACGGACACGGGTACGTGCAAGAAACCAACCAAGATATGCATCGAATGCCTCTTGTCGGTACTTGGGGCGATCCCGCATATACACCTTCGTGTCCGTTGCCTCTTTCAACTCGGCATTGAATGTAGTGATGTAATCCTTATGATGTTTATCCCATTTCGTGATCTTCCTCTGCCGGCGCCGGTCCAATCTACATGGTCAACAAATGAAATATTAGTAACTACACTAATACATAAGAAGATTGGGTAACACAAAATTTGGAGCCTCACTCGTGCAACCAAAACATCGTGTTTATCCACTTTGGCGGTGTAGTTTGATACAACCCAAATTGGCTCATCACACGATGTGGTAGGTGGAACTCAACGGCATACAAGCATATCAATGGGCACTGCATCATCCAAAGATATTCTTCCTCGAGACACTTTGGGTTTAGGGAGAATTCCGGATTCCAACCAAATCTCTCCCCGACACCATAAATCTGCCATTTCACCTATATCATAGTAGTCATTTCAGCATGTGCAGTTGGGATTTAAGATAGATTGTGATTGAACGAAAGCAATCTAATTATTACCTGCTCGGGGGTCAGCGAGTCGAACTCGTTGATGTACCGCAAGTACTCCTTTTGCGGGTCGCCGGTGAACTCCGCAACCCTGTCCCACTTGTACGCCCATGTAGCCTCCCGAAGCCTCTTGGGATGGTCATGGTCGTTCCAAGGCTTCCATGGCAAAACCTTCGGCCGTCCAACTGAGAAGTGTTCCCACATCCAAACCGAAAGTAGGATCATTGGACCACCGATACCGGCCTCACCGCCGAACCGACGACACGCATCATCCAACTGCACATATAGGTATACATGTTAGAATTTCATAAGTTTTGCACACACAAGAAAGAAAGCAAGATAAATATTTACCTGGCGGTACAAGTAAGCAAGCGCAGCCGTACCCCAGCTTTGCTTACTCTCCCAACGTGTTAACGCCTTCAGCCACATCCACGGAGCGTTCCGCCCACTACTGTCAGCAAACAAAGTCCTCGTGATCACGTACCACACGTATGCGCGTGCATGATTCTGAATGACCACTTTATCAGCACCTTCAGGACACTTAGCAAAGTTTTTCCTGATCCAAACAAATGAGGCGCCGGCGGAGAGTCCATCCTTACTAGTGTCTTCCTTCTCTGGAGGAGCCGCACCTATAAGACTGAACATCTTGTCGCGCCACCCATCAGATTCGGTGCTAAAACACACAGGTTTGCCCGCGATGGGGAGTGCCAAGATCATCGACACGTCCTGAAGGGTCACCGTCATCTCCCCGGTGGGGAGGTGAAAGCTGTGTGTCTCCGGCCTCCAACGGTCAACAAGAGCAGTGATGGCCGAAGGATTGAAATTTGGCGTGGACCGAGACACGAGCTGGATGAATGGAAGGAGTCCAAGCTTCTCGATGTACTCGGTGTACCTCTCGTCGTACGGCATGCCCCTTTCACCAGTTTGCAAGGAGGCCTCGTGAGACCGAAGACGAAGGGGGGCAAGTACCTAAAAAAATAATTACAAGTTACAACATTATCCATGCCGAATAGAAATATGAACTAACATCTAAAATATGCAAAACATTACAAATTACCTTTCCCTCCGCAATCTTTCTCGCACGGTGCTTCTTATCATATTGTTCTTCGAGAAGTTCCATCCTACATATTTTAAAAAACTACCACTAGTAAGAGATAGAAATTTTCCAATATCTTTTCAATATTCATTTCAACCTCATCTAGGACATCTACCACATCCACACATACACCACATATAAAAATTATATAGAAATTGGGTAACCACTTTGACCATCCACAAAAACACATCACATACACATAGATCTCATATCACACATCTATACCGAATTAATTAAAAATCAACCCTCCACATGATTAACAACTATTACAAGTGCCATACAAATGCTAGGGGATCAACAAAAATAGCATCACACCATACTAATTTTGAAATGTAGGATGAACTAAGATTTCACCTAGGGTTGCAAAAATGGGTCAAATATGAAAAATCAACCCTCCACATGATTACCAACTATTACAAGTGCCATACAAATGCTAGGGGATCAACAAAAATAGCATCACACCATACTAATTTTGAAATCTAGGATGAAATAAGATTTCACCTAGTGTGGCAAAAACCGGACAAATATGAAAAATCTATTGGATGAAATTGAGGGGAACGGAGGAGATTACCTTGAGGAACGATGGAGAGTCCAAATCCCTTCAGATCGGTGAGGATTTGGTGCGGATTTGAGAGGGGGAGAGGAGGAACCGCAGCCGCCGCCGCCCCTGTTCTGTTTCTTCGGTTGGGTTCGATTTGTTTGCAAACACAGAGGAGAGGCGGGTCGGGCCGGGGCTGGGAAAAATGCCTTGAGGTGTGGCGCCCCCATCCCCGGCGCCACACATGTACGTGTGCCACCCCCTGCGCCGGCGCTACATACCCGGGCTGGGACCCGCCTTGCCACGCTGGCAGAGGTGTGGCGCCCCAGCCTGGGGCGCGGTGCATGCATGTGTGGCGCCCCCGGTGCGGGAGCCACACAAAAGGGTTAGTTTTCGATTTTTTTTTGAAAAAAGGGTTATTTTTGGTTGAAGTTTGGCCAAAAGGTTATTTTTGTCAAATTTCACTCTCGCCCCACACTATCCAAGAAAGTCTGCTCTTACTTCCCAACGTCCTTCCATTGAATGAAGCTGATGCTGCAGATGGTGACCCGCCGTTCTTCCACAACAACAACTGAGATTAGCTAAAACTTCGATCTATGATGTTTGCTGGTGATCTTGATGGGAAGCGCAGAATCTGTATGTAATAGCCCAAATTGTACTTGCTTGCTGCAGTCAAGCATTAATACTTGCGAGTTTTGATAATCAAGTAGGGATTACCAAAACCTTGTGTTCTCTCTGAACTGTAAATCCGTATGTTGTTGTCCTCACGTTATCAACTTAGGAGATTCTATCAGTTGGTACTTGAACTGTGCTCTCTGTCACCTACGACATGCCTCAACCTGTGGATGAATAATATCAGGTGTGACAAATTTTGCCAAACTTCTTGTCCTGCGATTTTTGTGCTCCCTCAAATCGTGTGCTTCTGAACTTTCTGCACTGTGTTGCGTTTCACAAATGTCAGCATTTTTATCACTAAAGCCAAATGAAAAAAAATCTTCACCAGATCATTGTTTTGGTGCTTTCTGTATTTTGGTTTCATTTTTCCCGACAGTATTCATTAAGCTTTTGATTCGTAGCTTGCTTGATCTTTACCTTACCAATGCATGCAGTTTAGGACAGTAACATTGTACTGAGTTAATCTGCCTTGCCCTGGGATTTGAGAATGATAAAAATATTATGGTTAACTATATCTGTTCATGCTCACTTTACCACATAAATTATCTATACTATGTTCAGTTTTACCAACTTTTTGGAAGGTTGGATACTACTGTTCGGTAATGTTTGTGTGCTTATAAAGATTCGGCTAATTGTCATATAAATAACAAGAAGCGCAAGTATCCGCAAACTCTATTTTAAAAGTTCAGTTGGTCGATCAAACTCATCAGCTTCCATGTTTCATGGTTTCAGTGTTGGCATATCAGAGAGCATAGGGCTCTATGCATGTTGAAAGGGCATATCTCGAACCAGTATAAGTGCATAGTGCTTGTCATTTTTCCACAATACGACAATATTCATTAAGCATTTGATTCGTAGCTTGCTTGATCTTTAACATACTAATGCATACAGTTTAGGACAGTAATAAGTTAATCTTCCTTGCCTTGGGATTTTAGAATGATGAAAACATTAACGGTTAACTATATCTGACGAACACCCAAAATCGCATAAATGACCTGTTTGCCCATACGTAATCATTCAAATAAATGACCTGTTTGCCCATACGTAATCATTTAAATTATATGCCATCCCTCACTGGAAAACGCGTCCTCTTCTTCCTCGCCTCGCCTCGCCCAGGCGCAGCACCTCGCCTTGCCAAGGTCCCGTCGCCTCATCTCCAGGTCCTGGTGCTGTAGATCGCCGGAGGGGGATTGGCCAGCGCCCAGCTGCATATCTCCACCCTCCTCCCAGGGCCGCGCCAGCTCCTCGCCTCGTCTCCAGCTCCTAGTGCTGTAGATCGCCGGAGGGGGAGTGGCCAGCGCCCAGCTGCAGATCGCTACCCTCCTCCCAGGGCCTCGCCAGCCCCTCCCCAGCAGCAGCTCGCTCACAGGTTCCCCAGGCTCCACCTGCAACAACATCAGATCGAGCTAAACATCAGAGCACGGCACGGAGCGGAGCATCAGCATCGAGCTAAACAACAGAAATTCATCAACCTACTAGGTTCATCACAATAAGTTCATCACACTCCCAGGTTCTCAGGACCCATGTTTCCAGCCCCAAGCAGCAAATGAACCAGCTCCAGATCATCAGCTCACCAGCTCGAGCTAAACATCAGATCAAGTTCAGTATCTCAGCAGCAGCAGCAACAGATCATCCCGCCAAGATTGGTCCGGGTCTAGATGCAGGCGGTGAGCACAAGTTTTGCTTGTTAATTTAACCCTGTAAACAAAGTTGTGAAAATTTTACTCAGCACAACATGGAAGAAGACTGAAAGTTGCATACATTTGGCATCAGCATTTGTCATACACAGCATTTGGCATACACAGGAGTAGCAGGGACATGTAGAAGAAAAATAAAATCATCCATACTTCTGTATCAGTAGCACGACATGGAACAAAACTGTTAGGGGCACTTTCTAGCAATGCCAAATAAAATTAGTGTTCAGCACATAATTTCTCCTACACAATTAATTTCTCCTACAGAGAATACATAGGCAGAAGGAGTAGTACATTCCCTAGAGACATGATAAAACAAAGCAGGACATAGAAAATGGCATCGTGGAGACATGATACAACAGAGAGAGGACAGCAACTTTAACCAATGCCCGGAGCCGTAAGGAAGCAAACAAGTGTGGAGTATTGTTCAATTTAAGCTACTGAACAATATTGTTAGGAATACATGTGTAAACCTGAAGATTCAGGTGTACTATAACCTGAAAATTATTAGTAGTAGTTCAGACTACACAAGAATTTACAGTAAGTGCAACAACACAATTTTCGGTATACATGAACAGATCCAATAGACAATGATATACTCCTACTTTTGGTACCTTCTTGGGAGTATAAACAGAAAATGGGAGTATAAGAAAAGCATAAGAGAGAGAGAGCCTCACGTTGCCGATGGATTACAAGCTTGCATTTGTTCACAAATACTCTTGCTACTGACAGATAAACTACTCCAAGCAACAATGAAAATTCAGCTGACACCACGCAACAAAGAGTAGCCTATCAGGAAAACGAACTCAAGTGGGCTTTAACATGGAATGAGCCACAAGATATTTTTTGCAATATGTGCAGGAGAAAAAAGTCAAGAGGCGACAAGATATGCAGTTTACTCTCTAAATACTTACTAGTTTACTACTGCAGAATATCAGTACATCCTAACTAATTTGCTTCGTTTTAGACAGTCCTAAATGCTCAACTAATTGCTGATTTCCAAAGTTACCTATTAAAGATCTCCGAACTACCTCTGCTTCAGTTTGCCAGTTGACACTCACGAGTCACTAGTAATTGCTTGCATACAATACTACTAACCTATCAATAAACTTTTTAGGGGTAATAAGAAAGGACTAAAGATTTTAAAACACATTTCAACCATGCTCAGCGGTTCGTCAAAACTTGGTTCAAACAAGGATGCAAGTAAAGTAAGCCAGGGTTCATTGACATGCTAGCAAGCAGTCCCTAGATTGAGTATGGTCACATAAGGACCATTCAAAATGCTAAACGATAGAACCTGACATAACTGTCAAGCTTTCAGCAGCAAAATGGCTGCACAATTCAAGAACAATTTTGAAACTTCGTACCCATTCATTCAGCAACACCTGCGGAACATTAGATTATTTGCTCACAAATAAATTTGATTACTCGGCTTCAATGCAACAAGGATATATCAGTGAAACATGCTACCCTCCTAAAGACGGCATAATTACCTCTTGTGGTAGCCATTAAGTCCATAGCAGCACCTGCGGAACATGTCACTGAACCATGCTCTTCTACACTGGAAGAAGTTGTCAACAGAGTACTACAACCATGTCATTGGGCTTGGAAATTCCATTCACCTACAAGAACAAAAGGGAGTATGAAGTACTCGCGTTGTCCAAGCAGACTTGAACCGACATATATATGTAGAAGCACATCAGGAAAGACAAGGTCTAGTTGATCTTCAAACTCACTTTACAGTACAGCAACCTATGGCTACTTAAGATCTACCACCACGCAAAAGCAGAGCCGGACACTCACAAGCCTGGCTGCCCATGGCCTCAGTGGGCGAAGCGCCACCACCACCGTAGGCATCGCCTAACACCGACTCCCCGCTCCTCCTGTGCACCTCCTCATTGCTGTCGTCCCTCTTGCTACCACCATGCATGCATGACCTTCATCGCGAGCAGTGAGCCAAATCCAGTCCGCCGCCGGTCGCCATGGGGATGCATGCATGACGCCGTCAAGAAGCGAGCCCTTGTTGGACCCGGTGAGATGAGGCTCCTGACTGGAACCACGTGCAGAACAAAAGGTCCATCTCCTATTGTCTTAATCGTGTAAGAAAACATTTTAAACATTTTTTTCTCATACGGTACTGCATGTTAACAGCAAAGGGAAACAACAAAAATGATATATATGAAGTTGTACCGACAATGATTGCACTCAATGCAGACCACTGATAAGTGCCCAAGAGTTTGATTTTAGTGACAACCTGATATATTAGTATATTACCCGCATGCATCATTTCATAGCAATGCTAGCATCTTACCAGTCTTCCATAACACGCGGTACCACACGAAAGGGTATTATGATATTTTGGAAACAAATCAACTACCAACATTATAGACTTGTATTCACAAGATATAGTTAGTCATATATCATATATTTGAGGTGTTGTATATATGTTTGCATGTTTTGTTAACTAATAATATCACTTGCAAGTAGTAAATTAAAGTTCTTCATGAATGAAGCAAGTGCAACAACAGCAGCAATCTCTCACGGCATAAATTGAGATATGGTCTGTATTTGGGGTAGCAGCCATCAATATCAACCTTAAATCGCACCATGATAAAAGGTTCATTATAACAATGAAAGAGATAAATCTGTGTTTGGGATTCAATTCGTCGACTAAAAGAATCACAATACAACCATATGGTCAAGGTACACACACAAGTCAACTATACCATCACTACTATGGCATCACACAACACATAGAGAAGAGAAGGGAAGAAGCAGAACTCACCTAAACCGCACTGCATATCCGGTAACAAGTGGGAGCAGCCGCAGGCGAGCCACACCACATAGCCCGTCGGCGAGATAGTCGGAGGACAGGAAGGAGGACCGGAAGGAGTTGTTTTCTGGGGATTTTTTTCCCGAAAAGGTGAGGCATGTAATTATATTTCTAGCTAGTTGGGTCTTATGATAATGATAGTTAGGCAGTTACGGAGACTAGAGGCTGACTGAGTGAATCATGTTGAATGGAGGCGAAAGGTTCAATTCGGGCTATTACTTGCTTCTGATGTACTACTAGATGCTTACTTAAGTCTGACTCTGTACACTGAACAATCAAAATTCAGCCCTGCATTCCTTACGCATCAGTTGCCGTGGATCAGAAAAGTTACACCTACCAAGCTACAATTACGCTAAGTAATATTTGCTTTACAACATTTTCCGTATTGTTCTCTCTTTTCTGAAAAAGTATTGGTGTCACCACAGCACATCGCCATTGCAATGGATTTTCATTTGGGAATGCAATTTATAGGTAAGTTCTGATCAATGATCACATTAACATTACGATCGGTTTCGATATAGGAATCCGATTGACAATTGAGTTGTGATTTTTTTAGATTTATTATGAATGGTCGTTAGTTGGAGGCAGAGGCATTGGATCATCCGAGAGGGCATCAAAATTCAGTATGCCCTGAGTTTAACATCTACTGTAAAAAGGATGTCAACGAGTTACATGTTGAAGTCAGAATAAGGTCATCCCCATCCTATCCTCGCTCCGGTGGTGCGCCTAGCGCCGGCGGAGGGCGCGTGGAGGCGTTTGTCCGGCGGATCTCCTGTGATTCAGTCCATTTTCATGTTCGTCCGTGTGGTTGCGGGTCTGTCTCTTTTGATCTACGGTTGTCATCATTGACGATGGTCACTGCTCTGGTGCACTGGTATTTCAGGGCCTTAGCACGACGACTTCCCGTCTATCTACAAGCTCTACTACGACAAGGTTTACCCGGCTCCAGTGAGGGAGGGGTGAGGACGGCGGCGCGCCTTCGGCTCGTTTCAGTGTTCGTAGTCGTCGCTAGGTGGTCCGAATATTTATTTGTAATTTTTATTACTTTTGATATTCTTTGTACTAGATTGGTTTGCCTTTTCGCATAAAAAAACCCGAGTTATTCCTACAACATTTACATGGTAAAATACAATATATAGCAGAAAGTAAAAAACCATGGTGTATTATAATCCATCGATACATACTGAGCAGCTAGCACTGTGCGGTGCTCCACAATAAAATCTCGTGACAGTACTGATACTGAGCATAGTTCATAAAAATGGAAATCTAAAGTAGGCACAACAGCTCACCTCCTCGACGTCGACCTGCTCGCCTCTCCCGTCGCAGGTTGACGCTCCTGTGCCCTAGCGCCGCCGCGGTCCCGATTGAGCCGCTTCACGGTGATCCAAGCTGTGGCTGGGCTAAGCAATGGGAGGGGTTGTGTAGGTGCTGGCTGCTGTGCTGTGCGGAGAAGACGGTCGGAGTGTGCTGTGCGAAGAAGACGATAAGATTGTGTTTTTTGTGGTTGATTGATGAGGCGACCGATTTGGTGACAGACCTGGGCATCCACGCACTAGCCCACGTAGGCCCAGCAACGTGCGGCCCATACACCTAGCGACTGTAAATTTCCCTAAAAAACCTAGCGCCTGATCTGTATCGCTTAACAGTTCCCAAAAAAAAAATCTGGAGTAAATATTCATTGCATATACATGAGAGCCTCACGGAAAATTTCAAACAAAAAATTAACCTCCCAGGCCGTGCTTTGTCCGAGCTCTACCCCTTTGTGCCTTGGTATCATCGTCCTACTCGCCTAAGCAGGAAATTGTCGCCATACTGTATGAGATGTTTGGAGAAAAAATGGAGAAAATAAGTATGGTGGTGGCCCCCTAATCCATAGGAAAGATGTGCCAGTCTTGATATGATCGACTCTTTCCTTCTCGATATGTAGGATCCGAGTGGGCCGTTTATATATTTGATATAATTGATCTTTGAATTGTACGAGAATATCTAAAACGCGTTAGAAACAAGACACTCCTTCCATGTAGCCCTTTATTTAAAATAATTAAAAATGTCAATTTTTTCAAAAAATAATCAGAAATGAAATCTAGATGTTGATAGTGATAAACTCTATTAGTGTGCAAATGACCAATGCGAATAATATTTTATTCTAGGTTGTGCGAAAATGATAAAAGTGTTGGACCAGGCCGCAGTGAACAGCTCACATTTTAAAATTTACAATTGTTATTTTTGCGTAGCCTACATTACAAAGTATTTCGTATTGGTTTTTTGCACGCCCGATGGAGTTCGACATTATCAAGATCAAGAATTTTTGTTCCAATTTTTCTTTGAAATTTTGAAACGGAGATTTCGAATAATTCAAAATACAGGGCTCCATGGAGCCCGAGCTCTCTTTTGGACTTTTTCGGTTGGTATCCTATGATCATTGCAAGGTCATGACGACAAAAGTGGAGCGAAAAAATGATGTGGGAGTTGCGGGCCAATACGATGAGGGACATAGCAGTATAAGAGACACACCATGCTTACTTTTGTTCAAGAATCAAGACAAAACAACATAGCAATTACCAATTCCGGAAAGAAGACGAGCATGCACAAATTCACGGACATATAGTCGTCTGGTAGCAGTGGCAGTTGGAAGATCACTATCAAGGGAATGCTTAAGCTCCCCGCTTTGGACTTATGCGCTTACTGCGGAGGCAGCAGGCGGCCTTGTTTCATTTGTGTAAACACCGATGGCATGCCTTTTGAATCTGATCCTCCATTCAAGTTCTAACTTCTAGTCGGCGTGAATTAATCAGACTGCACCTAATTGATTGGATCACTTTCCAATCTGACAGCCAAACAAATTGAATCGATGCAGAGGCTAGGGCTTTCCCCTTTTCAAAAAGTCACGAATTAAGCCTATGCAGTAACACACATACAATCATAGATCAATATCATTACCACGTTAACCTACCACCCTTTTGGTCAAAGTCGAATACAGATCATTGTTCACACCTTATAGACCATTGGACCAGTTATAAATATGTGACCATTACACTCTTGTATTCACAAGTTAGACACTTACGTACTTCGTACTATAGACATAATATTTTTGGACTTGTCATTTTGGAACACTCCCCCGATATTTCAATATCTAAGGATATTATGATTCATGTATAAAACACACACTATAAATACATTAGGTGGTATAATTTGTGGATATATTGATTTTCATCTTTTGCTTAGATTTAAGGTGAAACTTATTATAACACACTATTCCCTCAAATGTCCCAAACTAAATTAGTTTTCATAAAAAATACAATATGGGCTTAATTAACACGGGACTAATATTGTTGATGGTACATTAAATTGTACACTCTCAACGTTTGACGAAATTGTTAAGACATTACGTTCTATGATCTATTACCGTATGGCCCAATGACTTATTAAGAAATACAAAAGTTTAGTATAAATATATAAAAATCTTTTGATTCTCTCTTTTGGAACACAAAGCGAGACAAACTAACCCTTAACCATGTATCGTGCTCGGTTAACAAACGGGAAAGAACCAAATTCCAAGCTGAAAATCCGGGACTGTCTCTTACTGCATCTCGACAAGTCGGAAGCCATATAAACGTAGGCCGCCGCGTAATCACGGTATACCAAACAAACACACGCAGAGCCCAGCCCTATCCCTAGCTACGACTCTAGTCATCTGCGCGACATCGCCGAGAAGATGGAGGGCGGCACAAGAGATGCCATCGTCGAGTCTTTATGGAGGTCATGTAGTGCGACTCTCAATCGATTGCCGTGTGTCACCTCGCTAACTGCAGCTTGCGTCTTGAAACCGTCATCAACCGCTGCTTCACCGTCGGCGATGGGGATGAAGCAACCAACAACACATGAAAATTATTGTCTACGTGTTTACTAGCATTACTTATACGGTGTAGCTTTGCTTGTGATCGTGATCATGCATATTGTGCAGTTGTGCTATCCCTGTCCTAAAAAATTATTGCGCAGTAACAAAGTGTGCGATTAACTACCCTCTCTGCAAAGTAAAAAAAATCGATATGAGAGACACGCCACACTTACGAAACAATAGTTTGCCTGTCTTTACGAAACGGCATGGCAATTAGGAACTCCGGAAGTAAGACGAGCATGCACAACGTTACAGACATATAGTCATCTGGTAGCAGTAGCAGTTGGAAGATCACCATCAAGGGAATGCTTTAAGCTCCCTGCTTTGGACTTATGCGCTTCCAAGAATGGACTACGGAGGCAGTGGCCGGCCTTGTTTCATTATACGCAAACACCAATGGCCTGTCTTTTGAATCTGGCACTTCCTTCAAGTTTCAACTTCCGGTCGCCCTGGACGTAGACTAATCAGATTGTACCTATTCGATTGGATTACTTTCTAATCTGACAGCCGGACAGATTAAGCCTATGCATCTATATGCACATGCACCCATATATAGGTTTGACATGAACACGTTCATGGCGACACACCCTTCTGGTAAAAGTATTACACGGCCAATCATTAAGTACTTGCACGGTTTCATGAGCCTAAACCCACTCAGCATATTTGTCCTGTCTAATGTTTCTCCACCATCGAATGACTAGGCATCTTTGTCGGAGCAATTTACGCATGTTTAGCTGTACCTGTGCGTACGTCCTCGTTGTCAAGTAGTTGTTGTATTAGCATACTCTGTTCCTCAAATTTGGGTGAAGAAAAATGCCGATAGAGAACTGCCATGCCAAGTGTTCCTCGAGTCATGGAAGTTGTCAAGTCATGAAAGTTGGGACTTCAACGAGGTTTTCCAAGCAGTTATTGTAAAAAATCGAGAGTTTATTATTGAAAAGAAACACTCCATACTCTGCCATTCCAATTTCCAAACTGGCAAGCTAGCTGGGACTCGAGCACTGCAACGGAAAAAGAAAAAAGAAAAAAAAGACAAGTCACAGTCGTCGGAAATCGAAAGATGCAAGCGTGTCATGTGTGCCACTTTGGTCCTCCACAGATCGTGAGCAACCTGAAGATCTGACCGTCTGAGCCAAGTCCAATCTGCGCTATATATACTAGATCCCCTGGCGCGGCTTGCCGTGCGCCACCCGCCTTTGACAGTGGTAATCAACTGGTAAAACAGTATGACAACCCTACTTAATATGACATGGTCCACCCATTTTCATAGTTTGTTACAGCTTTTTGTAGATCGAACGTAAACCTGATGATAACTAAAGTTCGACAAATAATATAAATAGGTTCTATAGGTCTTGTACTAAAGGCAGTAGCCAAATAATCTTTAGCTAAACAGCAAGACAGAAAATAAAAAATACATTATAAATGACAGTGATAGGTCGGTACTACTGAAAAGTAGCTCACCCGATCAGAAAAGTAATTAAACCTGTCAACAAAGAAGACAAATGACCTTTTGAACTAATGCAACTATGATATGTACGATTCAGATCTCCCACATTAATCACATGGACAAATATTACATCTGATCAACTCAGAAGATACATAAGATTGTACTTTGTGATACAGATCAAGAAAATTGGATAGAATTTGAATCTGGAACCACTAAGTAATGGCCTCTGATAGATGTTCGGGTCTGAGCCATCTCTGCTATATTCAGATATCTCTCATATGTTGGCCATGAACTTCTTTCAATCAGCTTGCCTTAGAATACATGGCAGGAGCTCAAACAGAAAGATCTGGGAGGAACACAATGTAAAATTGGTATTGTATATCACAACTGCACGTATATATAGTAGATTACTATGTAGAATATTGTTACTGCAGAATTGGTTAAAAAACAATGAAAATGAAAATGTCACGTGAGAATGGTGGAAATCGAGGAGACACAAACAGGTGGAGCAATCATACATGTAAGCATGATAAATTAGAGAGAAAAGGGGAGCACATACCCATGCTTTGTACTCCCAAATTCAAAGAGAACCACAACACGTTCTTTATCTTTTCAGAAGATCCTGCAGAGAAAAGAATCCCTGGAAGTTGTTTCTGAAGCAATCCAAACTTTTGAACTTTTAACGTAATGAAGAAAACTACATAGTAGAAATCTTAATATCCTCACAAATGTTGCAATTCACCGATCCTTGAAAAAGCTTGTCTATTACTATTTTGAGGGTTAAACAAACAAAATAGGGATTAAATAGAACGATGCACATTTTGCTAGAGGCACCTATGCGGAAATAATGCCGTACTGCCAATTTCGAAAGAACTGAAGTACAGTACAACAAAAAAACCTTCAGCTTCAAAGAGTTCATTTTAACGTTGCACTACTTCACATCCTTTTTATTGTTGTACCATATTTATTATACATAAATTAAAAAAGGCAAACACTTCAAGCATTGTACATAGTACGCCCAAAAAGTCATCTGGTTATATATATTTATTAGATCAGAGTCGTAGACGTTAAGCTTGGGCTGAATATATTATGCACGCTACAATACACAACTATTATATCTGACAGAAGTAGGGTTGGCCCTTTAGCTTTGAGACTGATGGTCTTCACTGGATAATGATTCAGCCCTACAAATTTGAGACCACACAGCAACTGATCAGTGTGTGTCACATAAGGTGACCCAGTATGCTAGCACATCAGAGAAAGATTATGAAATAAGACTATGGCACAACTCTCATCGCTGCCTAACTTGAGGGTATATCAAGCTCACTGGATTTTCAGGAATAGAAAATAGAAAATGTTCATAGAAAAAAGTAGACAAAGATGAGCAAACACATCTGATAATGGATTTGTAAGAAGCCGACTCGTCAAATTATAAGAAAAGTACTGGTCAACATTGAGTTATATAAATAAAGCTCAAAATAGGCGGAATAATAGGCTCATCAACAAATCTATTTCAGAAATTCTACCAGTGTAAGAGCTCAACAAACATGAAAATTAACTCTCCATCAGACATAAGTACGAAATTAACCAGAAATAGCCAGAGATACACAACTAATCAGGCCACTACACCGGAGCCATAACCTAGAGGTCCTTTTTCATTTCGTTCACCATTGTCTGGCCAGTTGGTGAGGCGGTATCTATGCATGTAGTTCATGCCACAGAACAATCGAACAACACATAATGACGGTCTTTATTTAGTGAGAACAGTACTTTTTGTTAGCTGAAGACGCCATCGCTTGTTTTGTTTCCATGGATACATTGTTACCCGACATAGTTTCAAACTCGGACACTTCTTTGGTGACGCATGTGCAGATGCACGATACTGCAACTGAGGGCAAGTGGGTCAGAATAATACAACATTATTTTGTAAAAGAATCATATTGTTCTGAATGCATGCACAGAGGTAAGTTCAAAAAATTCTTACCATGTGAACGACTGGGAGCAGCACCAGGTAGGCATTTACGTCGTCGACGGATGTGGTTGTCACAAAGGAGTCGAGGATAGGAGGCAGAGACCAAGCGAGACAACAAGCCGAGGTGTGCCAGTGGCATTGGTCAAAAATTATCAACTGCATCGTAATGTTGTAGTTAGATATGCTTAATCCCGAGCACAATGTAAGCATTCAAACAAACTAAAAAGTGAGGTCAAACATCTAAAAGATAAGTATATTATACTTTGACTTGCAACTGACGTGTAAACTATGACACATCACTTACACATCTCAAATGCATGAGAACAAAAATCTATAGTACCGCAGATAAGTAAAAAGTAATATAGGCATATGTATTGTATGACTTCATCTAATTCTAAGTAGGAATTTGGCGGAAATATTTCTAGCTATTAGTTCCTTCTTTATGTGATAAACTGCCTATGTTTGAACATCAGATGGACAATAAAGCATAAACATCAAAATATAGTAACATCCAAAAACTAACATCACCTGAATAAACAATTACGGACATCGAGATAAACACATGCAAAAGAAGGAGAGATGGCATTTAGACTATTAGAGAATAGCAAGAGGTGGATCTTGCTTCATACTGATACACATGCGGTTAGAAATTTAAAATGCCAACAACAACATGATTTTCATATTTAGAGAAGTGCTACAAGAACCAAACAGAACCTTTCACTTGATGTGATGCTAAACTGATTCGAGTATGAAGTTCTGGGAATTGACTTCATCTAAACTGACTTTTCAATAATTCTTTTACAGATGCGATATATGAGGTTTATTTTCATAGCTGCGAGCCGATCCATCAGATGCTATTCATGAACCTTCAAAAATATTTGAAGCAAATGCTTCACATCATACTAAATGGTATTTAAGTGGCATATACCTATCGGAGCTAATTATTATACCATAAAGGCAATGAAAAGGGAAAAAATAAAGCCTATAGCTCCCATACAGGAAAGATAAGGAAGAACAAAATAGAGGAAATCATTTCAATTGATCTTACTAATACCTTGATTTGTTTTATATTTTCCTTGGATTTGATGGAAAAATCCTGGCGAGAATGAGAAAGCACCATATATTCATTATTCCAAAAGGGGAAACAATAATTTCACCACCAACCACGAAGTCTTCCTGCACATCCTTCAAACAAATTTCAAGCTGCAGCTAGCTCCAGCAATAATATGCTCAGCAGATTCTTCCATGGAACAAATAACCATAAGATAAGATAACACCAGATGTTTGAAACCTTCCACAAGCTTGGGAACATTCTCCTATGAATATTATAAACCGCCACGGATATTCTCCATCATTGCTTCTGCAGAAATGTTTGCATCCACATATATGAAAAAGTTTCGGTCATTTTGATCAGCCAAAGATAACGAATTACACAATTGATTTATTTATCTCCACACCAATGTCTCCTTTCAAAAAGTAGGAACTGACCAACCCATTTCTGAAATTGTAAACAAATGAATAAACAAAGTACATAAATGTACATAAGAGAGTTGATCCGGTAGGAAGAAAAAGGCATGATCTTTATTAAGATGGAAAGAGGGCATGATCTTTATTTATATGGAAAGAGATACAATACAAATACTATTTAACTTCAGCAAAGCTTGAAATCATCCTATGCGATTCATGAGTACAAATTGGGATGTGAATATGTGATAAAAACAGATCTTCACAGAAGAATACAAGATCTAGTTTAGGAACAACATGTGTAGTGTTTAAAAATTGTGTGCTTAACGCAAGACCAATTCTCCAAAGAAGACCCAACCATGCTTTATTTATCATGTAGTTTAATAAAACAACATAGATAACAGATTGAACATGAACTGAAAAGTACAAATCATCAAGTACCTGCAAGAAGCCCATCTAGCCGGTGACTCCATGGTTAACCCAAGACGGACTCGTGACAGCGGCATAAGGAAAATCCTTATAGGTGAGGCGACAAACCAGGATAGAGTTGA
Organism: Poa pratensis; assembly: GCA_947311845.1. Classification (NCBI taxonomy): domain Eukaryota; kingdom Viridiplantae; phylum Streptophyta; class Magnoliopsida; order Poales; family Poaceae; genus Poa; species Poa pratensis. The sequence goes on from CAMZMU010000088.1 coordinate 14,933,217, forward strand.
CGCACCACGGGAAAACCCATTGATAAATTAGTTGTGCCCTGTAAATTATGAACTAAATATTAATATGAAGATTTTATAAGTTCCGTCTATATGGGAGAGACATTTACAAAACTAAAGCATGACAACAGAAATTTGCTTGAATTCTGTGTTAGAAAGCCATTCGATATCCAAATAATTTGAACTACTACAATCTTTGCAATCATCCAATTAACAGCCTGGAGCATATGAGACCGGTGACTTATTCTAGCGAATAATATTGCTGCCACTCCAATTTTACCTTGACCAGCAGTTGTTTGGCAGTGGGCAAATGAACACACGCTTGTATGGCTCTGGGGATGCACCCGGGTTAAGAGACAGAGCAACCCATGAGTCAGGAGCCCCATGTAGTGAGAAATTTCGCATCCAATGCTGAAAAACATGAAACAATCATCTTAGATAAAATAATCATTGTCCACAATTTAGCCATCCCCGCCGATTACATGAAACAATCCTTCACAACTCTACTGATCATCAGCAAACAAACAATTACAGGCTGATGATTATCAATAAAAACATAGAAATTCAACAGAGATGAGTGTTAACCTCTTACACGAGGAAGATAAATTCAAGTGGAGGCTTACTTCGAATGGAACCTTTACGGTTAAGTCATATTACGAGGACTTATTAAATGGTCATACTAGATATTTGCGTAAGTATCTATGGAAGTTAAAGATCCCGTTAAAAATAAAAATCTTCCTTTGGTTCCTTAATAGAAAAGAAATTTTGACAAAAGATAACTTGATTAAAAGGCGGTGGATAGGCTGTAAGAAATGTGTTTTTTGCGATGCGGATGAGTCCGTAGAACACCTCTTCATTAAGTGTCCGTTTGCTCGTGATATCTGGAGACTAGTGCACTTCACGTTCAATGTTTATCCACCAACAAGCATTGCGAATTTGTTTGGTAGTTGGTTAAATGGAATAGATAAAATCACGAAAGCTCGTATTCGAATTGGTGTTGCGGCCATATTGTGGGCTATTTGGAATTGTAGAAATGACATTGTCTTTAATAAATCAATTTCAACTCATTATTTGCAGGTTATTCACAAGGCGTGCTACTGGATTCACTCATGGTCATTCCTACTTCCTGCGGACCAGCGTGGGCTTATGGACGCCGGATGCACCCGTATGTTGACGATTGTGCGAGTTATCTTCAGCTGGGGCGGATGGCTACAACCTAGACGTATTGATGCTTAGTAAACTTTTATTTGAGTGGCTGATCTTTGTAGCCACCTTAAGTGACCCATGAATTTGTGAACTTGTACTCTTTGATGTTTCAATAATTGCGGGTGGCTGTGTGCATCTTTTGGATGCAGAGGCCGGGGATCCGCACCCCCTTATCTAAAAAAAAAATAGAAATTCAACAGAACTTTCTTGCTTATCCAAAATTCCAAATTGATGCTAATATACCAACTAATAGTCACCTAGGATTTTAGCACCTCTAGGAAGATAAATGGGAACAGGGTGGTTTACATAGATGCATAAGTCACCATATTCTGAATTCATTTTCAGAGGAGGAACTTTGGAAACAAAAAAATATACAATTATCCTCGTCAAATAACATCAGGAAAATGGTGGTGAAAGGTAGAGCATATACCTTACCATGTGCCTCGGTGTCTCTCATCACAAATAGAGCTGGTAGGATTTGGTACACCTTGATAAATATAAAAATTCATTAGTAATACGAACAAAAAATTCATATTGAGCATCAATAGAAACACATCTGATCGAGAGGGACACACCCTACGAATCCAAACTGAGGGCATCAATAAGAACACATGTGAGAGAATCAAAACTGAGATGTAGGCGTTCATCCTAACCATGAAAATAAATTAGTAACAATATGAATCGCAATCTGTCGTTGCTTCTATGCCATGAATTTATCATAAATCACAATGGAGGTGTTTGGAAGAGAAAGTGTACATCTTTACTATTAAATAGGAGTCTGCGGTCGTGATGATCGGTATGGTACGTCTGTCCTCCATGGTCTGCCTCTCCCGGCAGAATATTTTGTGCCGACTTGTGGGCCAGCGAAGTCTGACGATTCTCTTTCGATCGCCCTAACCCGTGGCCACGTGCCCGCCTCCGCCGCTGCACCGCCCGCTACCTTTCCCGTCGATTGAAGGTCGTCTGCCGTCTGCCTCCTCCCTCGCGATCTCTCGCGCGTCGACCTATGGGCCATCTATCGGCCCCCCTTGTTTGCCATACTAATACTAGGAATTCACTTCCCTTCTGTCGCCGCCCGTATCGCACCGTCCCACCTTTCCCTGCCGCCACTTCGATCGTCACGGCCGCCTCCACCCTCCCGGCCTCGCCTGCCTCCTCTCGTACATGATCTGGAAGGATCTGGATGAGGCAGAGAAGGGAATCGATAAGGAAGAGAAGAGTGAGGGAAGAAATCATGAGGAGGAAGAGAAGATACCCGTGATGCGGGTGCTGGAGATGCAGCGACCGATACAAGCAGATCGGGGCCGTATGTGGTGGTCCAGGCTCACCAGTCGCGTTCCGGAGACGACGCTTGCCGGCACCGCCGGGAGCAGTTGCGCTCTCGCTCAGCTCGTGCCTCCCGCCTTGCTCTCTGCCATCTCCATTGGGCTGTCGCTTAGCACCACAACATTCCGCTTCAATCGAGCACTAGGTTTCAAAACGCGGCCCCTCGATACAATACAACCACGTTCCGCCGCCGCTGCCGTCTCAGACGACCGCGTTCCACTGCCGCCTTGCACCACGTCCTCCCACGACGCCCAGGTCGCCACCGACGCGACGCCCAAGAACTGCACCATCAGACATGATCTGCCGTTGTTCACTGGTCCACCTCTTGCCTCTGACCTGACACCCACCCTTGGGGCGCCAACGATAGCTCGCGGCTTGAGCTGAACCCCTGGGCATGTCCACCACTTGAGAAGCCCCAATGCCCAATCGCCACCGCAGGTGCTGGCATGCGTGCTGTTTTCCTCACCATTCCTGGTACAAAGCGCGAGTGCACCAGCATGGGCGTGTTAGTGTTTAGCACAATTCAGTCTATCATATGCTTGTTCCGCACGAGTACTTATCTTGTTTCTCTCTCAGAAGTGTTGCACAATGGAAGGAGGTTATGGAGCAATATTACAGGGAAACACTGTAAGTATATTCCACATTAAACTCGGTACAGGCCTGGTGTGTTTTGATCTGTTTTATACTACTTAAAATGTAAGTAACCTAACACGAAGTACTCCCTCCGTTCACAAAAGGATGCACAACCAACCTTCACAAAAGGATCCATTCACAAAAGGATGTCACAACCAGGTTGTGACATCCTTTTGTGAACGGAGGGAGTAATAAATAGTACACTTAATTTCTGTAAACCTGATTCTGTCTAACAAAGTGGATTCGAAGTAGTCAATGGGATGTCTTAATGCCTTTTTGGATCGTCTTGTGTCTTTTGATCAAATGTAAGACATGTTCTTATTTGGCCTGCTTTTTATTGGTTCATGATAATGGAAAAATCGGTATCAAGAATCAGTGCTCTTGCTTTGAACCTAGATACAAACTTCTTTGATAGGCCTGAAAATGCTTGGCGACCCTAAGTCTCTTGCATCACATGATATTTCCTTAGCGATAATCATGGCGAGTTCTTCCATTTGATGTTTTCTTGTTGTCAGGTCAAGTATCAAATCCTTCGAAGGGAGTGTATAGACATACAGATTATGGCCTAATCAGTCTCTTAGCAACCGACGATGTTCCTGGTATCCAGTAATACATCTCCAATTTGAATGTGTTTTGAGATTTTTTTCAAAACAAAACAACTATATTTTTTCTTCTCACGGACAGATAATTACAGAATTGTTTGTTGATTTTTATATGTGCTTTATGATGTGTGAATACAATTTTAACAATGATATTTATCTTTACTATTAAATGGGAGTTCAACGTACGTCGGTAGTCCTCTCATTTTTCCACCTCCAAATTCCACCTCCCGACCGCTCACGCCGACAGGTGGGCCTCCACCCAACGAAATTTCCACCCGCGAAGATCTTTCCTGCCCTCCTCCCATACCTCAGTGCTGCTCCCGTACCTCTGTCTAGATTAGGGTTCCGCCGCCGCCGCTACTGCCTCCGGTACTTCTCCAGCGACAACGGGCGTCCGCGCCACCAAGGTGCTTCTCGCGCCGGCCCGCCCGGCGTCCTCGCTCTGGAGCCCGTGGCATCACAGGTTGCGGCACCGGCGGCAGGAGAGGACGGCCGCGGCGGCGACCAAGCCCCCGCGGAGGCGCAGGGGAGACCAGTGGCAAGGTTGGGCAGGGCCGCGTGACATGGCGGCGTCCCCGCCGCCAAAGGTGCTTCCCGTGCCGGCCTGCACGGCGTCCTCGCTCGGGAGCCCGCGGCAGGCAGCACGGGAGGCGCCACCAGGAGAGGACGGATGCGGCGGCGAGCACGGCCGCGCGGCGACGCAGGGGAAACCAGCGGCAAGGTAGGGCATGGCCGCGGATGTGGAGGCCAGCGCCTTGGCGGGGGCCAAGAGCGCAATGGGCCAAGCCCAGCAAAACGCCACCGTCGCTCTCATTTCTTTCTCCATCTCCTAGGTTCTCGCCGCCGCCGCCGCTACACGCCAGTAACCATAACCACTCCGCCCCCCAGCACCCAAGCCGTACGCCCGAATCCCCAAGCCTCTGCGTCGAGGACCACGGCGAGCGGCAAGAGGCCGGCGAATCCAGTCCGATCTCGACCTGCTGCTGCCGCACCACCCTCCTCCCTCGTGCTATCCACCACCTAGCCGGCATCATGTGGAAGAGAGAGGATGCAGTGAACTAATGATGGCGAAGCACAGGTACCCAAATTAGTCCCCCTTCGTACCACTTTCTCCTGATACTTGGTGAATTACAATGATGTTTTTTGTGGACATTTGTACTTGAACGGAGGACTGATTGTTGTGGAACTAATTGCAATAGGTATTGTTTCTGAAGGTGGACAGCGCCTTAAGGACTCCCAAGATATGTGAGAAGTCATTGCCCTGAAATACAAGTAAGTTTCTCTACTAACGATGTCATTGTATATTTTCTGAAGGTGGACAGAGCCTTCTGACGGTGGTTTCTTCTTGCTTTTTCTGTACTAATGAGGTCATTGTATATTTCCTTTTTGTATTTTTCTGGGTCAAGTACAACTATTTATTGGCTTCCTGTGTGGGAGTAGACATGAACGTGCGCGCTCACATATTCCCTCTCTCTTGGGGCTCACATCTCTCTGATCCGACCCCTCTCTTTTTCTTGCTAGGAGCACGGGACATTGACAGAGGACTGAGCGGGCGACAAAGAATTAGCCCAGACGCAGCCCCATCGCACGTGACATTGACAAGAGGACTACTTGATTCATGTGTTAGTCTGAAGGTTTTTATTTTGGGTTGAGCACTGGCTTATGCACTTGCTTACTACCTACAGGCTAGGAGAGGTTCAGATTATGTGAACTCGGAGATAATCAAGTATCTTTGTTGTCTGAATGCTTTATTGGTCACAAGTGCAGGGATACTTGCTCTTCATGATATTAATCCATGTCTTCTACGTACAGGAGGGAAATATTCAGTTTATGTGAAAGCTAATGGACTTAGTTTCAGTGCTACAATGCCTCATTCGGTGATATATTCCCGTCTGTTACTATCCAACTGCCGGAGAATTTTTTCGGTTTAGCAAAGTCCGGTATTGCTCTCACCACTATATGTTTTTGCATCCCCTTTATTTGAAAATACGAGCTGGTGTGAATAGTTGGTGGTGAAATTGGTCATCGACTTTGTTGATTTAAACAAGTTGACAGTTGAGTAACTACATCAAGAATTTGACATGTCGAATCTATTCCTTTTATCTCTATTGCTCTCTCTTACACGAATCTAAACCTTGTATAGCTATGTTCTCATCCTCTCATTTTGCCATCTTTAAGGAGATAAGTGAATATTACAGTTAAGATGTTTCAGCTGTTACTCTGGTCTTTTATTACCCAAGCTTATAGATTGAAACTACATCTAAGCCAACGGACAGCAGTTCGGAACATGACCATGCTGCCATCTTTTATTGCTGCTATTTGTCCATGAACCAAGGATTTTTTTTCTGTCCTGGATTTTACACAGTGCATATTTCTTTCGTTGGTTTCTATCTTTCATTCTTCGGGTATTCATTAATTGTTTACATACTGAAGCGTTTGTGTTTTTTAGTTTCAGTTTATGGTGCTATCTTGGAAGACAGTGCTGCAGAATACGAGGTATACACATACTCTGAAGATTACTGAATGTATGAAATGCTTAGTGATTTTTGTTGATTATCTATCATTGTTGCAAGAAAAGAGTGTAGAAATATGATTGGCTAAGATCTAGGTAGAGCATCCAACATTCAGTTTTGGAGATCATGTTAGTGTTCATCTCTTTTTATGTGAAAATAGAGGTTTATATGAAGCCAAGTGTGACAAGATTCTTACAGTCACTTACAGCCAAATAGTATTCGGTACTGAACCTACCCAGTCAGCAGATAAATCACTAGACCTAGCAAACATGCCTGGGCGAGAGGTTCTTGGCAGGAAAGTAGTTTACTGCAGTGACCAGTGCCTGCCAGGATGTCAAGCTGATAAGTTGTGCAGGTCAGCAGCGCTTGCAGGCATGGCTTAAGCAACATTTAGTTATTTTCTTATTCGAATTTTGTGATGGATATGTGACCTGGGATATCATGTCTAATTCAGTATATCATCTTCCACATGTTGCCATGTGCATTCATCACCGGCCAATGGAAGCAACAGAAGTTGAGAAACTAGAGAAATTATCGTGTAGATACCATCCTTATAGGGAATATCATATGTCCTTAAAATACTTCTAGGCTTTTGCTAATAGTTAAATGTAGCTGTAACCTGTTGCCCTCATATTTTAACATCCAACATCTCCAGGCATCCATAGATTGACCAGGACCAGTGTGAAACAAAAAAAAGGCCTACTGGATCATATGCATGATCTGGAGTAGATAGTTTGCATAGAAGTCTTAGAAAAAATGGATGACTCTTAGATGCTTAGTTCATACTTCATACCTACTGAATTTTCTTTGGCATATTTTGTTGAATCTTAATTTATGATGTTAAACTCACTGTTTCTATTTTCAGAACTAGCAAAGTACATTTCCGACTCTTCAAATGATGGTCTCTGCGAGCATAAATCATGGTCTGTATTTGACTTATCTTTTTTTAAGCTAAAATAATTTTTTAAGCTATATTTGACTTATCTTTGCTCAGTACTCCATGCATACACAGTAGTACTACTATTGCCACTGCACATTGCAGGAATTCACAAGTGTTTAGATAAACTTTATTATTGATTGCTGCTCCACTGTACAACTAAGTTCAACAAAAGAGCATATCCACTGTACTCTCTTATAAAAAAATGACCGTACTCTCTCATAAAAAAGAGCTACTCCATTGTACAACTAAGTTGAACAAATCAATGACACGACGACTTGTTCGCCTCCGAGAAGGATAATATGAAAGGAATACTGAGATTAAGCTTGGTAGTTCTAAGTGCACATTTGTTTTGCTTTAGTTAATTGCCTGGACAGATTCATGAATCTCTGCCAACATGTTTCCTGGTTTATTGATACTTCATGATATTTTGCTTCAGGTGGAGTCATATTGAGATCCAGATTTCCCAATTGTGCATCTTGTGGCAAACTAAGGTCCAGATTTACCATTTTTGCTGCTTTGCCTGATGCTGGGCAAGGTTGAGATGCTTGATCTGCTGCTGGGCAAGTGGAGAGGCTGCTGGAGGCGACGAGCTGCTGGGCCGAGGAGATGCTGGAGGGAGCGGCCTGATGTGGGAAGCTGGCGAGGCGCTGGGCGAGGAGATGCTGGAGGGTGCGGCCTGATGGAGGAGGTCGTATAAATCTGAACGGATGGAGTATATATCATGCGTTTATTGTCTTGATCCAATGTGTAAAAGCATGATACATGTTCAGTTGTGTACCTTCTTCCAAGGTTTAACTCTTAAGCATATTCAGTTGTGCGACCCCTCTCTTCCTCTTTTTGTATTGCAGCATGCAAGTTTGGTTCTGGCCCTGACCGTGTATTGTTAGGTTGTTATGTATTTTGTACCGAATGTTATTCTCATAGACAAATTGGCTAACCTCTACTTGCTGCATTCAAATCAATTAAGAATCGCATAATTCATTTACTTGTCATCCGTAGCAACGCACGGGCATTCAACTAGTCTTGATACATGGCGATGGTGTGAAGATGGCGAGGCCGCTGGCATGGATGTGTTGCTTGCCCAAAGATAAACCATCCCCGCCGGGATCTAGCTGACCACCGTGAGCACCGCCACCGCAGTTTCTTAGTTCATCTCTGTACGACTCCTGCTCGTGCTCGTGGTCCACCTGCTGTTAGGGAGGAAGAGGATGAGAGAGGGCAGAGAATAGATGAATCGGCGGCGGTGTACCTCGGCATGTCTTCCTCGTCTCCATCCTTGTAGCGGCGGCGACAGGCGATGCACCGGCGCGAGCGGCAACGGCGAGTGCTTGCGCCTGTGGAGCCAGCTGCTCCTGCCGGCGACCACACGGCGCACAGAAGCGGTGCGAGAGCCAGCTGCTCCTCCTGGTGACGACACGCGGCGGCGCCCAGCGACGTCACGGCGCGCGGCGGACTGGCGCTGCTCCTGCCGGCCACCAGCTGCTCCTCTCGGGGTGGGAGAGGAGAAGGCGCGGGAAAGGGTGGAGAGGAGGGCAAAAGTGCGGGAGGTGCGGCTACGGCGCTGACGGCGAAAGGGGATTGGAGGAGGAGGAAGACGCGGGGTGGGAGAGGATGAATCTGGGATATTTTTGGCATGGCTAGGGTTTTGACCGGACCAATGGCCGACCACCCCCGCTCTCTTCCTGTGTCGTACAACATAACCACGCAGACCATCTGATTGACTGAGATGTGGACCATCCCAAGTGCAGGCCCACAATACAGCGTGAGAAGCGAGTAGAACTCGGCCAGTCCACGCCCCACCACCACCTCGCGCGGAAATAACCAACCAGACCAGCCTGCGAAGCGGTACCGACAAAGCAACCCGCCAGCCTTTCTGAAGTGGGGCCGAATACGTCTGGACCCAGATGTCAGCGACCTATCCAGCAGGCAACGAAAGTCAAGCAGTGAACGAACGGTTCAGATTGCTGTAACTCCTCGCTCTGTAACTCCTCCATCCAACGGACGATATGCGCTGAGCTCTGAGGAACCTCCTTGGGGTCTCACCATTTACCTCTTTAGATCCATGGGGTTGCCATGCCATGGGCCTGATAACTACTCCACTACTTCCGTGACTTAATCATGGAGCGGCGCCGTCTAATCCATACATGCACGTAACGTAGCTGCACATAGTATAGGAGTTCTAACCCAAACAAACAGGCCCTAGTCTTTCTTGCTGATACTTTGTGTATGCACGTCGAATACTTTGAAAAATGTATGTACGTCGTGGATTTAGGTCAATATTTGACCACCGCCGTCATTGGCGGTTACATGTCAAATAGTTTACATTACTTTGTGTATTTTCACTTTTGAATAACTGCCGTCGACTCCTGTCGAAATTGATGAGAGGGATTGCTTCAGAAATTTTTTAGCCGAAAGAAAAATATGTTAGTATTTGTTTCTATTTAGTATACGAGAAAGTGGCAAGACGTAAAAAGAAGAGGGAGGCGCAGATTAAGCTTAACACTCTTATGATAAAGAGAAGAGCAGTGTATAAATTACACTTAACTCTCTTGACACTTTTTTTTACGGCAAGATGTAAAAAGAGCTGAGAGGGATGGATTAAGATTAACATTCTTGGCATACAAAAACGAGCATAAACGGGTGCAAATTACGCTTAGCTCTCTTCACACTTTTGTTCATGAGATACAATAAACCTAATAATTAACATCCACACATGTATTGTTGATCCGCTGCAACGCACAGGATTTAGCTAGTGTCGACATTACTTAAGATGCAAATTTGTGTTAGTTTCTTGTCAGCTGTCTCTCAGTTTTTGTGTGTATTTACTGGTTACCTCAAGTCCAATGTTTTCTACGCCTGTGAACCGGACTGAGCCGAAGATTATTTTTCGTAGGATTACATGTACAAGAACTGACACATTAGAACTTGATGTCTCATCGCCTGAATAATAACAATAGATTCCACTCATTTTCAAAATCAAGCTTTAGAATGGTAAATGCTTTCTTTGAAAAGTGACAAAGTTGCAAATATTCAAACGCCCATGGTAGGCAGCTTTGTATTTTTTTTCCTTCATGAAACCTTATCCTTTTTTTTTTTTTTTTTGACATTTTCCACCACTTTACTAATACCGGGTCAGCCCAGCAGAATCGCTGGCTACCAAAACATTCACGAAACTAGGGGCGCAGCCTGGCCAAATGTCAGGATTACTGCGTCCCAGCCTCGCACCATACGTCGCCAAAGCGTCCGCAACCATATTACACGCCCTTGGGCTATAAGAAATTTCGAAAGCATTGAAATTAAGTCTAATGAGGAATTTAATCTCACGGAAAAGGGCACCATTTAGCCCCAGGTTTTGATTATCAGAGGAGATGGCTTGGACGAGTTGTTGCGAATCCGACTCAATATGGACCCGAGTCATACTCCAGCTTGTCGCCCACATAATAGATTGAAGGCAAGCTTCGGCTTCGGCGTGTAACACGTCCTGGGCATGCATCATGCACCCAGCGGCCGCCCCAACAGGCTCTCCATTCTCATCTCGGACAATGAAGCCCCAGCCACCCTTGCATCCCACAGCATCAAAGCTTCCATCGATGTTTATCTTCAGCATACCCGCCTTAGGGTTCTTCCATTTCATCAGAGGAGCTGGCTCTTTCTGCCCCTTTGCCTTCTTGCAGAACTGGGCAAACTCAGCCGAGAGGGCAGCAACTTGGTGAAGAACCGAAGCATGTGAAGTCTTGGTTCCCTCCGCATTGCATTTGTTTCTCACCCTCCACCACACCGAGAGCAGCGCCACACACATCAGCAACGTCTTCTCCTCTTGTTGCAGAATCACCCCAATCACCTGTCTAGCATCAGCACTGTCCAGCAGCTTCAGACGCAGCTGGTCCAGCTTTAGGTCCTTCCAAATAGCTTTCACTCCCTTACAACGGAGGAAAAGGTGGGCACCGTCTTCATTCATTCGACTGCACATCGGACACAACGGATCGGCCTCCATTCCCCGTCTCTTGATACTCCACCGGTGGGGTAGGCTGTTATGGGCAATGCGCCATAAGAATTGTTTAGCTTGGGGGGTAATGTTAGCTTTCCAAATCATGCTCCAGGAGAAAATCCCATTAGACTCAAGGTCATTGGAAGTACCAGGCTGCTCCACATCAGCACGAAACAGCTTGTAAGCGGACTTGACAGAGAAAAGGCCATTTGGGGCGGGGTGCCATGCCCAGAAATCCTCAGTCTCACCAAAGACAGGGATGGATTTAATGATCTTGGCATCCTGCACTCCGAAAATATCATCAACCAGCAGTGTGTCCCACCCCCCGCACACCGGATCAAGGAGTTCCTGCACCTTTGTGTACACATTCAACCCCCTTGGGTAATAGGCTGCCGGCACCAGTTTCTAGGGAGCCAAGGATCCTGCCATATGTTGATGGAAACACCATCGCCCACTCGCTTGATGACCCCCTTTTGCAGGAGCTGCGCCCCTTTCAGAATGCTTCTCCATGTATAGGAGATGCCCTCAGTTGGCTCCGCCTCCAGCACACTCGAATTGGGGTAGTACTTGGCCTTTAGAACCCTTGCACATAATGAATCAGGGTCAGTCAGCAGCCGCCAAGCCTGCTTGGCGAGCATGGCCATATTAAAAGCATGAAGGTCCTTATAGCCCAATCCGCCCTCCTTCTTCGACTTCGTCAGCTTATCCCAGCTCAGCCAGTGAACTTTGTTTTCATTGTCTTGGTATGCCCACCAGTGTCTACAGATCATGGCATTGATCTCCTCACACATGCCCTTGGTGATATCAAAGCAAGTCATCGCAAAAATGGGGATAGCCTGAGCACAAGCCTTAATAAGAATTTCCTTCCCCATCTTCGACAGCATTTTCTCCTTCCATCCTTGTATTTTTTGCCAAATGCGGTCCTTGAGATAAGCAAACATCTTTTCTCTCGACCTCCCCACATGCACCGGCAGCCCCAAATATTTCTCACTCCAAGCCTCTTTTGTGACCCCCAGGCAAGCCTTCATCTCCTCCTTATCACTTTGTTTGGTATTGCGGCTGAACATGATGGACGACTTCTCCACATTAATTGTTTGCCCCGAGCAAACCTCATACATTTGTAGAATATTTTGCAGATGCTGCGAACACTCTGGCGTAACTTTCATGAGTATTAGCGAATCATCTGCAAATAATAGATGGTTAAAACTTGGAGCATTTGGGCAGATCTTGACCCCCTCAAGCTCCCCTCTGCTCTCGGCTGTATTCAGCAGGCTAGAGAAAGCCTCAGCGCACAACAGAAACAGGTAAGGAGAGATTGGATCTCCTTGCCTCAGCCCTCTACTTGGCACAACCTCCTCAGTCAAAATACCATTGATCTTGAATCTATACTTGACGGTACAGCAACATTCCATGATCAGCTCAGTCCACCTAGGAGAGAAGCCCATGCGCAGCATCATCTTTTCCAGGAACTGCCACTCCACTCTATCGTATGCTTTGCTCATATCCAGCTTCAGAGCAGCGAAACCCTGAGCACCAGCCCTCTTGTTCTTCATAAAATGGGTGACTTCATATGCAACAAGATGTTATCAGTGATCAGCCGACCTGGCACAAAAGCACTTTGATTTGGGGCAATGATTTCAGGCAGAAGCAGCTTTAATCTATTTGCAAGCACTTTTGATACAATTTTGTACAGAACGTTGCACAGACTGATAGGTCTCAGCTCCTTCATACACTTTGGATTTTTGACCTTTGGGATAAGAACCACATTTTCATCATTCCATCCAGAGGGCAACCCATTCCCATTCAGCACTGCCAAGACTTCCAGCGTAATCTGCTCCCCCACAAGGTGCCTGTATTTTTTGTAAAAAATGGCAGACATACCATCTGGGCCTGGAGCTTTGAGGTCCCCAATGCTAAATAATGCGTCCTTGACTTCCTCCGCAGTGTATGGTTTAGAGAGTTGCTCATTCATATCCGGGGTCACTCGGGGAATCACCCGATCCAGCACCTCGTCCACCCGCTGGCCTGCAGTAGAGGAAAAAATATTTTTGAAATAGTTAGTCACCACCGCCTCCATCTCCTCCTCCCTCTCCACCTCCACACCATCATCACGAACCAGCTTTTTTATTCTGTTATTCTTTTTTCTCTCCGAGGCATAAGAGTGGAAAAAAGAGGTATTGCGGTCCCCTTTTTCCATCCAGTTCACATGGGCTCTCTGGCGCCAAAACGTGTCGCGTTGGTGTTCAAGCTTCTCCAGCTTATATCTCAGAATTTCTTCCCGGTGGATTTGGTCTTGTGATAACACTTTTCTTCTCCACTTCTCCAGCTCTTTCTTCACTCGTGATATGCGCTTCTCCAAATCTCCCAGAGAAAACTTGCTCCAACCTTGTAAATCAGTGGCAACCCCCTTCAAACCCGACAAAACATCACCACCCCGCCCCTGGGTCTCCCTTTTCCAAGCATTCTCCACCACCGTATCGCATCCCTCTTCGTCCAGCCATTTCGCCTCAAACCGAAACGCTCTCGGCCCAGCATTTTGACGAGCAGCATAACACTCCTCCGTCCACACAACCACTGGGCGATGATCAGAATGTCGTGGGTTATCATTAATCACTTTAAAGCCAGGGAACCTAGCACACCAGGTATCAGTGGCAACCGCTCTATCCAGCCTCTCCCGGATGTAGGTTGCAGCATCTCGACTATCGTTGCGCCAGGTGAACGGATCCCCCGTGAAGCCAAGATCATGAAGCTCACAGAATTCCAAAGCCTCTTTGAATTTGTCCATTTGAGATTGTGGTCATGGCACTCCACCCTCCTTCTCACAAGCCAGCAAAATCTCATTGAAATCCCCCATACAAATCCACGGTTTGTCCGACTGGTTCTTCAAAGTCCTCAACAGCCTCCAAGTATTCGCTCTCTCCTCCGTTTTTGGTTCACCATAAATGCCGGTAAACCTCCACTCGAAACCATCCTCCTCCTTAATCACAGCATCAATGTGATACTTTGATTTCCACCCCGCAGTAAGGTTCACTCCAGAACGCCAGAACAGGGCCAAACCCCCACTCTGACCAACACAATCTTTGACCACCAAGTTTGTCAGTCCCGTTTTCCATCTCAACCATTGCAACCTGCCTGCATCCAGCTTTGTCTCACACAGAAACAGGATGTCCGGGTCCACTTTCTTTATGAGGTCAAGAAGACCTCTAATTGCCGGGCCGTTCCCCAATCCCCGGCAATTATACGAAGCAAGCCTCGTTGGGTATTGCAGGGCTGGAACGCCAGCCCCGCTTCGCAGTTCATGTTTTCCTCTCGCACTTGATCACCCTTAGTTCGCTTAGACCCCTTTTTTCGGTTGTGTCCAAATCCATTGGATCCGCAGCCCTTTTTTCACCCACAGCCAGGTTGCCCAACTTGCTAGCTTTCATCTCCTTCTCTTCCCTGGTCCTCTTCCTATATTTCTTGGGAGTTTTGACTTTACTTCCACCCCCAGCGATGCCAGCACTCCCACCATTATTGGGTAAAGTTTTTGCCCCTCCCGCCATATCAGGGACATGGACACGACCTTGGGCACCCCCCACACTCCCCTCTGGGATTTCTACCAGCCCAGTTCCACTCCGGTCAGATGGTTCAGCATGATCGAAATTCAGTTTTTTCTGGCTTCCCCCGGCAGCACATGGTGGCGGCAGTTTTAAAGGACTTGTCACTTCCTTCTCCTCTGCCTCGACATTCCCCTTTTGCGACTTGCGCCAATCATCAGCATCACTCCCCGATTTGTGGCCAAACCGGTCATTCGAGTTGCTCCCACGCCAAGAGAAGGTGGTTCGTCTTTCCCCACTTCTGCCCCAGCTGCCTTCATTACTTCCCTTTCTCTGTGGGACAAATTTGAGCCAGGCGCCATACTGTTTCTGTTCCTTGGGGCCTAATTTTACTTTGCATAGTTTCTCCACATGACCAATAACACCACACGCAAAACAGAAATCAGGCAAGTACTCGTAAGTAACAGGACACCACCTCTCCTTCTCCTCTTCTCCAATTTCTACCATGATTCCCCTCCTTAGTGGAACTGTAATGTCAATTTTGACTCTGACCCGCAGGACTTGGCCAATAGCTAGCCCATCATCATCTACATCAACTTGGAGTGCCTCACCGAACTCATTCCCAATGTCCAGCCCCGTTTCATTGTTCATTTGTCCCAACGGCAGCCCCTCTACTCTGACCCAGATTGGGATAAACTTAAACTCGAGCTCATTTAGGGATTTTGTGGCATCGAATTCACGCACCACCAGAAGTTCTTTGTCAAACATCCACGGCCCCTCCTCCGTTGCACGAGTATAGCCAGAGGGTTGCTTGAAAGTGAATAAGAACAGATTGTCCCCCAAATCTTTACATACCAGGCCTTTAAGCGGGCACCAAATCCGGCCAAGGGCAGTTCCCACCGCATCTGCCACCGCCGGCTTCTCCGAGAAGAGCTTCCCAATCGCCTGTGGATCACGGACCTCCACAGCCTTTCCTGCGCCACGGCCAATGCGCACGCCTTTCTTCTCCGCTTCCGACAGCTTCAGCTTCCCCAGCAGACCCTCGACTCCCGTCTCCGCCATCTCCTCCTCAGGGGAACACTCCTCCACGGCGGAGGCCGGTGTATTACGATCGAAGCGCCGCCACGCTCGAAAGGCTTATGGTGGATGGGCATGGGGGTAGGAAGGTTTCTCCCGTCTTTCGGGGGTGAGAAGACAGAGAGCGAGGAAGGGGGCAGCGGCCCGTAACGGACGGGGGACGAGGACGGAGACAAGGCTGGCTCCCCCACCTGGCGGCGCCGGCGTACGGAAAACCTAACGGAAATCGCCCCACAATCGCAGGAGAATACGTTACCGTCACCACACGGGACGGACTTTTGGTATGAAACCTTATCCTTTATGTCTCATCATCTGAATGGTTGCACCGTACTCGAGCTTAGTTATAATTTCATTCTTTATGAGTGACGAATGTGCAATTTTTTTGTATGCACATGCTAATACGTCTGGAATATTTCTGTCTAACAAATCCAAACTGACTTTTTGTGGAGTGTGGAGATAATCACTTTCTAAAGCTAGTTTACAAGTAACTCTATGTGTAGTTTTAGTATTATGGTAATAAGAGATATAGGTCCAATCATCCATTATTTAAAGATTTTTCCTTTTTTGGTATATGGTGACGAATGTTGAATTTAAGCTCTATATTTCTGCTGACCCTGAACAGAACTTTAAAAAAAATGTAGAAGTTTCATTGATCAAATGCCAGCACTTTTTCATAAATGATCCATTCCATCAATCTGGGAAAGGTGATATGTCCATGGGCATGTTGCTCATGATAAAGGGAAGCTCGAGGGAAATGAGCTCATGAGAGTACACCAGTGCTCTAGATCAAATCCGACTAAAAAAAGATTGATGGAAACCAGGTGCTCATGAGTCATGACCTGAATTCCTGGTGATTGCATATTTTCTGTTACCCTAAGCATTACATGAATTCCAGATGATTGCAGATTTTTGGTCATGCTCGTGAACTGAATGTCGCACAATCATACAACCTTATGAAATCTCCATATTTAGTAACAGACCATGCATACATTTCCAACATCCAAATTCAAAAGGAACCAAAAGGTTCTGAAAAGAGGTATATGCACATACTTCACCATAATGATCATTTAAACACTGCATACACACACGTATACTGCAGTTCCTTGAGTCAGCCATGGACATACTGCACAAACTCCCCAAAAGGAAATCTGTAATCAAGATAGCAGTTAAATAGATTACAGTGACTACTATTTATCGGTAATTGAGGAAGAACAATGAAAAACTTAAATGAACTAAGAAATCAAACATAGGCACAACCAAAATGAAGAGTATTCACCTGTGAATTTACATGTTCATCAATGAACTTGACATCAAAACCCTGTCAAGTATATAACAAACACCTTTAGAGAAAGGTATTCAGTAGACATGCCCAGCCATAAGATGACTGCTATGCAATTCAGCCAACTCAAACTGATAACACCACCACTTACTTCTTTCTGTACATCTCATTCCTCCTTTTGTCCATTTGCACACAGTTGTCTGATTCGTAGATCATACAACACTAGTACAAAAAAGAACACAGAAACAGTGCTTCTCGTGCATATATTATATGAAAAGCGTAGAACAGCACAAAGCTAGCACCTGTGCTGTTTCTAACTTTACTTCCAAATCAGTTTGAACACACACTAGTTTAGCATTCACGCCAACCATTTGGCTGCACAAAGAGTGTACATTCTTGAATGCTAATTTCTGATCATGACTACTGCCAGCACCGGGACGATTATGGAAACTATAAGAAGTGGCAACAACTGCAGCTCTTCCACCCAGCTTCGAGGGTATGTCATCGCAATGTAAGCGACAAAAACAATATAGCAGGACCCAAGGATAATGACGGCTTTCTGCAAAAACAAAAATAAAAGGAGAAATCATGATTTGTAAAATTCCTTGCTAGGGTTCCAACCACAATGCTACAGTCTCAATCTTGACAGGCAGACCCATTGGTAATGTGATACAGTAACAGTCAGGTACAATGGATACAGAGTGAAAATAGAGAAAATAAGATTTTGGTACTTGAAATCAGGCAGTTCTGACTGTTTTTAAATGGAGAAAAGAAGAGTACATACTGAAGCTTTGAACGTAGGAAGAATATTGCAGTGATTTGCTTTACTGAGAAATAAATGAAGAGAACATATGAAAGTTGGTACCATAATCGAAATCAGGCCTTTGCATGAACATTTGAGAGATGTTGAGCAATCTGATTATGCCTGTATAGTCAATTTGAAGGCTAGGACTCCCTATTATATTGTTTAGTCGATGATGTTACACTGAAATTTCGCTAGTAAAAAGATATTGCAGTGATTTGCTTTACTGAGAAATAAAGAAAGAAGAACATATGAAAGTTCGAACCGTAATCGAAATTAGGATTTTGCATGAACATGTGAGATGTTGAGCAATCTAATTATGCATGTATAGTGAATTTGATGGCTAGGACTCCCCCTTATCTTGTTTAGTCGATGATGTTAAGATTCACGACACCTGTGTCCTGACCGCAGATGACTTAATTTGTCACCTCATTTTAACGTCAAACTTTTTTTGTCAAAAAGGAGGATGGCCCCGGTGTTGTGAACACGAACGGTGGAGCCGGCCGGACAGCAAGAGGGCCAATGCAATGAGCATATTGCAGATATTGCAGCAGCAGCAGGTCACGTATTGGGAAGAGACATGCATCAGGAAGTAAACGGGCAGGAGCAGAGTAGTTTAGGAAATAGTATTGTATTAGGAAGTTTAGGATCAAAGGAGTCGAATTTATTAGGGGTCCGTATTGTATTAGGAAAGGCCAAGAGCCTTAGCATCGACCACATAAGGATGCCATGTGTCTAGGTTTGGGACAAGAACAATCAATCTAATCTATCCTGGATTATTCTCTCTTCTCAACCTATATCTACCCAGTCCCTCGCAGCCACACCGTCTGGCTATGTTCTGCACCGTAGTTTTCCCCTCGTGGATCAAGTCCACAACATTTCGTATGAGAGCGGATACTTCGTATAACAGATCATCAGGCTATCTATCTCATCACCGAGAGCGTGCTTCATCAAATTTTGATCCTTATGGAGTTGTGGAGACCATTGAAATTTTACCCGGAAGATCAAAAGTGGTGGCCTTCATCAAATATGATATAAATCATGATGCGATATGAGCTTTTGGGAGTTTGCAGGGCAGGAACATCTACCATGGCTGATGCCAGCTTTCGATCGAGTTACTAGCTGTATCATCCAACTCATTAGGTGCAAGTGCAGCCAAGTCGAGGGTGATGACACAACACGATGCAGTCATGGTAGAGGCACCAAAGATGAAGGCAGTAGCGGAAGCACAACAACAAGCAACAGCGACCAAGGTACTTCAGCAAGACGAAAACACAGAGGTAGCAGCAGTGCAGCCAAGCACAGGTGCAGTAGAGGCCACAGCAGCTGGCGCAACCAAAGGAACGACCATGACACAAAAAACAGACAAGCGCATCAGAGATGGTAGCAAAGATTTGTGTAGCAGTTGTGCCATACGCATCCGCCATAGAGTTTGGTGAAGCCAGCGGTGAAAGATGGCGTAAACTGTGCACAAGAGCAAGGGTGGCGGCGGCGCTAACCCTAGCAAAGTCGCCTTTGTTCTTTGCACAGAGAGCTGACTCAAGGGCCTGTTCTGAATTGGGGCCATTATGCTGGGCCAATAAAACAATTAGGTTTTACTTTTTGGCTGCATCAGGTATCCCTTATGCAGAGCATGAAGCATCAACTTGTGATCGATTCTCGAGGGATGAAAGGGTACTTGAAATATCTAAAAGGGAATTCAAGAAAGAAAGGAAAGGGAGACTGCATGGAAAAGGAAATTTTATCCAAACTAAGGTGGAGATAATTATAGTTGGGAGGAATTTGTGTGTATGCATGTTTGCATGTATTCGATCCAGGACACCACAGACATTTTCAGGCAGGATTTGGTGTTTGGCTACGGAATAGAATAAACTCAGGATCCTTCTCTTATAAAGAAATATTTTTTCCAAGTAATTATTTCGTCGATCAGACTCAACAACATCGTTACAATCTCTCATCGACATGGGGTAATCTAGGACTGCAGCCATGGCACCCGAGGACAAAATGCTTGTCCGGGAGGGGTGTGGTGTTGTGGACACTAGTTCCGTGGAGCCGGTCGGCCGGCCAGCAAGAGGGCCAATGCAATGAACATATTGCAGATATTGCAGCAGGTCAGGTATTCGGAAGAGACATGCATCAGGAAGCAAACAGACGGGAGCAGAGTCTTTTAGGAAATAGTAGTATTCTATTAGGAAGTTTAGGATCAAATAAGTCTAATTTATTAGAAGTCAGTGTTGTGTTAGGAAAGGCCAGAGCCTTAGCATCCAACATATAAGGATGTCATATATCTAAGTTTGTGACAAGCAAGAACGATCAATCTAATCTATCCCCGGTTATTCTCTCTTCTTAACCTATGTCCACCCAATCCCTCGCAGCCACGCCATCTGGCTATCTGCACAATACTTATCACCTTGTGGATCTAAGTCCACGACACCCGGCCTATGGATCGATAGATGCATACAACCATATATTATTAAAAAATGCCAAGCAAAGCGACGCATTGGTGCCAAACAAATCGGTCAAAAAAGAAACCCGAGGCCGTCTGCCTTGAGATAGTATCTCCACAATCCTACCACGAGCCCTATGACAAGTGAATGAAATAAGAAAAGTACACAACTCCTAGACCTCAAGAAGAGTTTGTTGCATGTGTGTCATTGATGACTAAGTCCAACCATAGGTCACAACTCCTAGACAAAGCCTTCAAGAAGAGTTTGTTGCATGTGGGTACCTGGCCATGGGCCGGGCCGGGCTGGGCTTGGGCCGGGCCTGAAAAAACCCATGGCAGAAAACTGAGGCCCGGCCCAAGCCCTGCCATCGGGCCTACTTTCCAAGCCCAAGCCCGGCCCATCTGTTGAAAAGCCCGTCGGGCCTAGGGCTCTTCCTTAAAATCCAAATATGTCAAGCCCGTCCAGGCCTTGCGGCGGGCTCAAAACTCAGGCCCAAGCCCGGCCCACGGGCAAGCCCATCGGGCCGGGCCTGGGATGGCCGGCCGGCCGGGCCGGAGATGGCCAGGTATACATGTGGCCGATAATTGACCCTGTACAACCATAGGTCAATCTCAGGGGTTTTCATCCCCAAAGCTTCGCTTCAAGCCACCACTTCATCAAGGGCAGGACACACGCACGCCGACATGAAATCTTGTGTTTCCACTAGAATGCGTGCATACTTGTGGGTGCGTTGCGACTTCTCGCTAGCCGGATCCTCGAGAAGATTCTGGAAGTAGGTTGTGGCCCTTGTTGCCTCACCACTCCGACTCGCTCCATGAATGACGTCGATAGGAGATGGTAGAACAGGTTAAGGCCATATGCCTTGGCGTCCACCGGCCGGATCAGGTAAGCCCGCGTCAGTACATATCCACCATCCTCTGCCGTCCCAGCGTGCGCGCATTGCAACTCTCAGCCAAGGACATGACGAAACAGCAGCCAGATAACGAATCACATATGCGAGATCGAATCTGGTGCCGTATTTCGATCCAAATACGCAGCCTCCTCACCACCACCCGCCCGGAACACTTGACGCAGAGGAGCAGGCCGACAAAGAGCTCCAAGCGTCCCACCGGACCGAGGAGCAGCCGCCGCAAGAGATCCCTGCTGCCCCCTTTATGAGCATACACGCAGCTTCGCCGACAAGGCCACGGGTGGCGGCAAGGAGACAAGGAATATGTATGTATTATAGAAACTCAGAATGCTCTGCTTTTTGTGATCTGCATCTGCAGGGAAGAATCGGTGGAGAAGCACCAAAGATCAATTTGATGAGGCAGCCCCGACACGAGATGTAGATCTGGGGTTGACAAGAAACCATCCATCTTCATCTACAGAAACTAAACCATGTGCAGCTGTCTTTGCTGCTGAAGGCGTCTGTTTGAGGCATAGCGCTATTGAATTGAGGCGTCACATATCTAAGTCAGCTATATATTGGATAAAATCCAGGATGTTCCCAGCCTGAATCAGCCGGCGGCGGGTGCGTGTCCGCAGCAAAAGCTGCGGCAGCCTGATGGCTCGTGGATGTGAAAGGGGACTTTTTTTTCGCCGGTTGGTAAAAAAGGTGGGATCTTTCGGCGAAACTAAGCGCTGTATTCTTGACCGTATGCTAATCAGTCAGCGAGGATCTGAAGCGGAACGAGAAACGAAGGTAAAACAGAGCGGATCTGAGGGTCTCACTTACCATGCTTGTCTGGAAGACCATCTCCCGGAGACGGCTCGACGACCTGGCCTCCCGCGGCGGCGGCGGCGGCGGCGGCTTCACCTTCCCTTGATGCGTGCCGGCAACCAGTTCGCTACCCATCGCCGGCGTCGCCCGATCTTTGGAAGCACTGGTGCTCGGAAGGCACGAACTGGATGTGACCCGTCCGTCAAATGCAAAGCACCAAACATTTACTGCAGATCTTTATTCTTTTATTGTTTTTTTCTTTGGAACGGCGGGCCTTCTTTAATGTAGTGGTACATCCACTCTCTACGCTACGGCCATTGTAGCAATCCTATCGATCAAAAAATAATGAGTCTCTTCCTTCATCCACAAGTGACTTCATCGGGCTTTTTCCTTTTCACGTGGGTCCTAGCTCCATCCGTTTCCTGGCTTAAACACCCGAAGATCCATTGTGGTGATCTGAGACGATGCAAACCACTCTTTCAGGCTCAATAACCTTGGTCAAAATTAGATGCATGAACAACTCCTAGTTGTGGTTGTTATCTGTCGTTACCAAAGAAAAGGCCAAGGGCAACAGTCGGTTCTCAACGTCATGAGATATGGCAATCAACCATATGGCCTTAAATTTGCCGGTCAACAATGTGTTATGGATGGACATAAACCGGCCGACAATGCTTAAATGCACTTATGCTAGCTCGTCACGGTGGTCATAAAACCTGACACCCGAAGCCCGAATCCGAATTGCCCAGAGCCCAAATCCGAATAGCCCGAACCCGAAAAACCCGATCACTATATCGGGTGTCATGTTCAGAAAGCCGAATTAAATTAGGGAATTCGGGATTAGGTCCACGCCACCCGATTTTTGCCCGATTAACCCGAACTACAGCGGCAGCCTACTAGTACCACGTCCCCCGAGGCCCAACAACGAAGCCCAGGTAAAAAATCCCTGTCAAACCCCACGTACTCCTCGTCTCCTCGCTCCTGTGCGTGGATCATTGTATGCGTGCGTGACCCTGACTCCTCCCAGATCCCACTCACAGCCGCCACCCACCAGACAAGAGACAACACACCACGGCGAGTCCTTGACCGTGCCGATCTACCGGCTGCCGACAAACGCCGATGTACCCTATCTGTCGCGTCTTATGCCAGTCCCCACTGCCGCTCCACGCTTCCCTAGGCCTGAGCCCACCGCCGCCAACGTCCCCTCTGCTGCGCTGACCGCGATCGTCTCGTCCCCGACGCGGCAAAGATGACGACGTGATGCCTCCGTCTCCTCCCATTACGGCGTTCCCTGATGCCTCACCGGAGCCCTCCTTCTCGTCCCTTTACCCGATGCGACACAGGTTCCCGACGCTGCACGCCGGCGCGATGACTGAACAACGGCGCCAAAACGCTGAGGCCTTGTTTACTTGCACTACTTGTAGTGTAGTGTATTTTAGGGGATTGTAGGGGATTTTCCTGGATCCAAAAAAATCCCCAATAGTCCGTTTACTATTCCGGTTTTAGAGTGGATAATCTCTACAAATACCCCATCAACCACCTCACTTTTGCCTAGATTAAAAACTCTACCCTATGCTAGTGTATTGTGGGGAAGAGTATTTGAGTGGATTTGTGGGGATTTGGTGATCACCAAATCCTCTCCCAACCCCAATCCCCCAGGGGTGAAAATACTCTAGTAGTACACAAGGCCTAAAGAATCAGCGACGCCGCCGTGTATTTCAAGCTGTTCGGGATTTCCCGAACCCGAACCCGAAATTGCGGGCTCGAAGTGTCGGTAGCTAATTTTGGAAGGAAATCTCGGGTGTCAATTTTGAAAACCCGAATTCTTTTTTACCCGAACTACCCGACCTGAATTTCCGGGTAAACCCGAACGCCCAGTCTGACTAGCTCGAATATCCAAAATACACACCTAAATACTTGGACAGTTGCAACTTGTAAATCTAGCCGTCGACCCAAGCGGCTCCACCATATGATGCATTTCCAGGTTTATTACCCCCGTTGCTCCCAACAATCTAGGAAGACGGATGTATGCTTCTTCATATTCATCATATAACATCTTAAATGTGTCTTACTTGGCATTTCACGCATGACCATACTTCACGTCGTAACTAAATGCTTACTTGACAAAATCTATCACATCCTCAATCGTAAATGTTGAGAGTGACCTTACGGAGTTGGCAACTCTGTACGCGATGAAATATGAGTGGTCATTTTTTACACAAATATGTTGATTGGGAGCAATAAAGCCTTCCATACAAATATCCACGCACGAGTCAAGGCGAGGAGAGAAAACACGCACCAAATTAAAGCCACACGACACTTAATGATTTATGGTATGATCGGGCTTGACCGTACCACCCTCTAGCAACTCTGTCTCGTCAAATAGTTTCATCATGTGCGACCGGATCACAAGTTAGACGCACAGAGAAGCCACGACTCGCAGAACAGTACCGGAAACCTCACCTCCGGAAGGGATCCGGAGGAGGAATCCGCACAACATCTATTTCCTACATAGCACGGATCTTGGAGGCCACGACATCGATCTACATCATCATCACCATCATCTTCGTCTTCACCAACGATTCATTAATCCATTTTGTTGCAATTTTGAACCCTGGTCTGGATTTGCTTAATCTTTTAAAGGTAGCGATGTATGTGAGTTAGTGAAGAAGTATTACCCAGTAGATTGTACTCAACAAAACCGCTATGGATTAGAACATCAACTAAAACCATTTCTTGTTGATTCTTCTAATGATTAAGAATTGAAAATATCTCGGCTTTGACTGACCTTTGTCATTGCCTTGTTGAGATATGAAGGGATACTGTCAAAAATCTGATTGTCAAGTTAATTACTCCGTCTACTTGTCACTCTTCCGGTTTCTATTGCAAATGTAGACCGTGCATTTTCAAGTTCGAAAATCGTTAAGACAAGGTTGTGTAATAAGTTGGAGATGAAAATCTTGCCAATAATTCGGATTCGCATGGAGCGTGAAATTGCCAAGAAGGGTAACTTTGAGGCTATTTTGATAGAATTTAGGATCAAGACGGATAAAAAAGTTGATTTATAATGCCCACATGGTCTGGTAATTTCTCTTTCAAGGCGTGATCTGCATCATAAAGTAGTATTTTTTTGGTACAATGCTATATTTAGTTGTATGGAACCATTTTCCTATATATATATATATATATATATATATATATATATATATATATAGGCGGGTATAATCAACAACCGGTTGTAGATTAAGTATCTACAACTGGCGTCTCCCTATAGGGAGCGATTCTATTAGAAACCCACCTGAACCACCTTCTTCCTATCGACTCGGGCGAGTGAGCGACGGCGGGTGCGCCGGCGCGAAGGAGCCCGTGTCACCGTCGGCCACCGTCCCGCGCTGCCGCCCCACCGCCGGCGGGA
Organism: Poa pratensis; assembly: GCA_947311845.1. NCBI lineage: Eukaryota > Viridiplantae > Streptophyta > Magnoliopsida > Poales > Poaceae > Poa > Poa pratensis. Next base: position 14,958,677 of record CAMZMU010000088.1, read on the forward strand.
GGTGCGAGCCAGGCAGCCGCCGCCGCCGCCCACCAACCGCACAGCGCCCCCGCATCAACCCATCTCCCACGCCTGGATCGCGCCACCTGCCTCCCGCCCCCGTGCTCCTTCGCTCCGCAGGCATGGCCCTCCCAGCTCCGCCCTCCACCTCCTGAACGCCCACGTGAGCCGACGCCGGTCGCACCTCTTTTCCCGCCGCCGCCGACACGCTGCGCCCTCCTGCTCCCCACACCGTCGTTTCCCTCGACGAGCCGCTGTTTTCCCTCGCTGCAGCCCAGCTTTGTCGCTGGCGCCGCATGCCAAGCTCCTTCTCTGGCGCCGGCGGATCTCCGTGGCCAGGCAGATGCGCCGCCCCTACTACTTGGCGCCCCAGCTTCCCAAACCTCTGCCCCGTTCTTCCGCCGCCAATTTCTGTGCTCACTGCCGGCAGCGAGCTCGTGCCCTTTGGCTACATCGCGAAATCAGCCGCCCAGGCTCCCGCCGCTGGCCTCCACCACGGCATGAATCGGTCAGCTAATTGGAGTGCCTCGCTTGCACGAACTTCCGCAGCGGCTGCGCACCGGCCGGCCGCGCCTGGCTCCTCGCCTCAACAGCTTCCCGTCCGGGGGGCAGACGACTGACGGTCGCCGGCTTTGCTGCGTCGTGGATTTGTTGCCGCTCCTCTCCAATCTGTTCTGTTCTGAATATTTTGGAAAAAAAGAAGAGGAAGTACTACTGTCTCATCGTTGACAGTACGAGCACATTGTTAGTTGCAGTACAAGTTCTTTTTTGTTTTCGGAAATTGTAAATATGCAGTACAGGTGCTCTGCTCATCCGTCGTCCGCGGCGCGTCTCTGTTCTTGCCCATTCGGGACACTGTACAAAATAGAGAAACACAAGCAGTACACTGCATCTTTTTTATGAATCTAGCATTTCACTGTTTTCTTAACTGGCAGTACATAGTTCAATTACTGGAAGTACAATCGATTGGCAACTCGCAATCAATTCGCAAAAACCTCGCAAACTGGAGCCCATGTGTTTCTGAAGTGTAGGTTCGTAAAGCTTGGGAAGCAATTGGGCTTACAGAAATGTGTGATCGCATATGTACATATGAAAGTGCAACTAGTGTAGTGCAAGAAATCCTAGCGATGGAGGAACACTAGTAGAAAACTGGTCTATGGTCCCGGTTCGGTTGGGCCATCCGTCCCGGCTCCCGAACCGGGACTAGCCAATCGGGACGAATGCTGGTCCCGGTTCAGCCACGAACCGGGACCAATGGGGCTCCACGTGGCCAGTTCTGGCTGGGCGTGCGGGGAGACCAATGATTGTTTTTTTTTTGTATTTAGGGTTTAGGGTCTCCCTCTCGCTGGTGCCCCCTCTCCCTCTCGCCGGTGCCCCCTCTCCCTCTCGCCGGTGCCTCCGTCGTCTCCCCCTTCTTCGCATCGCCGACGTGCTCTCCATCGTTTCCGTACGCATATTATACGCTCTACTATATACACAGTACACGTTGATGCATATATAATTAATATTCGATCTCTTGCGAGAATACAACTATTTAATTACATGGAGATAGATCACATATGTAGTTCATCGTCCGAAGCATAATGTTCTCCCCTTTCATCGATGACCTCCCTAAGCAGAAATCCCGCCAATTCCTCTTGAATTGCTCGTATGCGCCGTTCTGGGTCGAGCTTCTCCCGCATTTTGCTCAAAGAAGTTGTTCTCCGCTCAGAGGTCAACTCGCGAATGAACTCGCAAACGTAGAATCCACATAAATTACTCCCCGGTGGCTGCTGCGGACTTTTCACCGATATATAAGTTAGCTCATCTTTGAATGGACCTTCTACATTCTGTTTGAATAGTGTCCAACACCTGCTTTGGCAAAAAAATGAACAAAGGAGTTATTAATTACTTGATATCAGGAAACGAACGAAAGAGGCGATATAATGCGATAATGATTGAAATTACTTATTGAGCATTTCTTTCATTGAGGTCCACGTCGCTTGGTCCCAACTTAATGAGTCGTGGACTTCAACTATGGACTTGTCAACTTGAATGCTTAGCAGAATCCAGTGGAACCTGCGGACGTTTACATAAAGCAGACATGCATAGCTCATCAATTACACTTAACATCGAGAAAGCCAAATAAAAATATGTACAAGACAGAAACACTCACTTGAAGTTGTAAGGAAATAGTATTTCCGTACAGAAGTTTTGCTTGATTAAAAGGTGGTCAGGTCATGCTCCACGTCTCTGGGGTGATTGCGTAACGTATGTTCATTAACGATATATGGGTCAACGAACCCAACCTCATAATGTCTAGATGCTTTGCATTCCATCATCTTCATTCTACATAATAGCGTACAAAAGGATATATATATATAGTCAGGATAATATAATACAGGCAATGAACGAGCTGAGCTAGAGACTTAATTACGAAAATAAATCACTTACAGACAATAGCAACTGAGGATAGATTTGTCGAGGGCGCGCTGATTGAATAACTGAAACAGTTCAGTCATTTGAACCTGTATACTGTAAGGTTTGAAGAAATGCTCCACTCGAACGTCCACCGCAATCCACTCTTCGCGTCCTTCTTTGATGTGTGCACCATGTACCAGTGTGCAGATTTCGCATATGTGTTGATAGACGCGTGAGCTCCTCATTACTGACCATAGACTCCCCTGTGACATATTTCCGTGCTATCTCTAACATTGGCTGTTCTTCATAGCCTAAAAGTTGACCAAGAGTCATACCCATGGCGGTAGCATTTTCCATGGCCTGCGATACAGTGATACCATGTTCTCTAGCAGCAGCTATGGCTCTGGGGTCCAATAATTGCAGGTCCTTATCCATATCGGCTCTGAAGTCCTTGTCGATATCGGAACACACTATGAGCGGGGGGACCGATTGATTTTTCTGCTGTCCGAGCTGGGCAATTTGTTTCCCGCTTTTTGCACTTCTTTCCTTGTCTGCTCAGACTGGGCACGTGCTAGCTTACTAAGTTCACGACCATAGTCAGATTGCAGATTCATCGATATTTGGGATGGCTGCGCAAGGAAGGACTTTCCCACTTTTTGGATTTTTCATCGTATACCGGCTTTTGCTCGGGCTTTTTTGGTGCAAAAAAAGCCTTATTGTAGGCAGCCACCTCCGCGGCGTTTTCCGCTACAGTCCTGTCATAAGGTCTAATGGGAAGATTCTTATGAGGTACTTTTGGGAGGGGCGACCTTTTACGTTTCGGTGATCGCTTACCCCTCATAGTACGAGCGGTGGGCGGAGACGGCTGACGCGGCGGCGGAGACGGCTGACGGGCGGCGGAGACGGCTGCGCTGGAGACTGGTGAGGCGGTGAAGAGGACTGTTGCGCTGGAGAATGCTGAGGCGGTGAAGAGGACTGTTGCGCTGGAGACTGGTGAGGAGTCGATGGCCTTGGCTGCCAGTTCGGAAGCACGATGAATTCCTTTGGCCATAGAATGGTCGCTTTCTTGGCTTCTCCAAGTTCAAGCACCTCCCCATCTTCACCTGCAGGGTGTTGCAGCTTCAGCTCCTCATAATCTTTCATCACTTCATCCACCGCGACAACAGCGTAGCCATTTGGAACCGGAGAGAAATGGTAAGTTGGATTAGGTCCAATTGGTACGACATAGCCGACCGCCACCTTCATGGTTAAGTTAAAAACTTTCACATGCATCTCACAAGGTGTGCTCTCCGTGATATCATCCACTGGGTAGCGACGAAGTGGAGCCACCGTCACTGCATCATCAGTACCATCCTGGAGCTCCGTGGAAGCCACGCTGCTTTTCCGATTCGATGGGCCGCCGGTACCATCGCATGCAGCTTCTACCATGTGCCGCTGAGATTGGCCGCTAGTACCTTGCTGGCTAAGTGCGGCAATTTGATCCTTCTGCCGCTTTAATTCTTCTTCTATATTACAGCCGGTCTGCAGCAGCGCGTGCTTCCATTGCCTCCCTTTCCTTTCTCCTCTGATGGCTTCTATCAGGAAATTTCTTCCTGTGCTCGGGAATCGCAATTGTCTTGGGCTTGGAGCCTGGTACGCCTCGTAACCGTCCGTCGTGTTCCTTATTCCCAAGGGCGCGTGTGAGCTCGTCATCCTCTCTATCGGGAATGAACCGTCCCTCTGCAACATCCTTTACTGCATTTCTAATGCCTTCGATGGGTAGTAGGGGATTATCTTTGTGTCTTCTGTTATATATGCACTTCCCTTCTGCGTCCAACGTGCCCCCATGCCCGTAAAACCAATTTCTTGCCCGTTCGATCCATGCGAGTGGCTCTGGAGTGATCCCTTTAGCCAGCAGGTCCGCCTCAAGTTTCTCCCACTTAGGCATGCTAAAAGCGTAGCCACCAGCCCCATAGTATGGTGGTAGATCTTTTTAGCAGCATTTGCCTTATTTTTTGCAGACTTTTCCTGAGCTTCCTCCGATTTCTTGTACGCCACAAATTCTTCCCAGTAGTCCCTTATCTTCTCATACCCTTTATCGAAGTCCGGAGTCTTATTTTTTGACAAACTCGATGTTCAATCTTTTCTTCCAGTTCTTGAATAGCTCGGCCATCTTCTTAAGAGCCCAGTCCCTGACTTTTTGCTCCATGTTTTTCCGGGCAATCTTTTCTGCCTCATTTGGATCCTCCTCATCTGGATCCACCTCTGGCGCCAGGGTGAAATTAAGCATGAGCTTTCTCCAAAGTCTTTCTTTGCCCTCCTCGCCGACATATCTTACTCCTCCCTCCTTTGGCTGATGCCATTCTCGAACGGTGATCGGGATGTAGTCCCTAACAAGAACTCCGCATTGCTTTACCATTTTATTTTTAACACCAGGGGGAGCAGTCGGTGTGCCGTCTTCAGCGACTTTTTCGATCCTGTACCTTTCTTGGTCGCCCAACTTTTTGGCTGGGCCTCGTTTTGTCCTTACAGAAGATTTGCTCGATCCGGAGGGCTAAAAGAAGAAAGAGCGTTAATATATGTATATAGACAGCAGAGGCTTAATTAATACAATCTTCGGCTTCATTAATATATGTATATGCACCTCGCCGGAGTTTGCAACATTTAATGTTCCACCGGAGCCTTCGGCTTCTCCCTCGTCGGCTTCTCCCTCGCCGACTTCTCCCCCACCCCAGCCGTCGGGTTCTACCTCACCGGAGCCGTCTCTTCGGTTGAGAGACTCATCTCCCTCACCGGAGTTGTTCAGAAACTGCGAGGTGACATCGCCAACATCTTCCGGCCCGCGGATTATATCCTCGAGGATGTTTTCCTGATTTTCGTCTCGTTCCATAGTTTCTGCAAATTAAGAACAATGCACAAAACTTTAGTTGGGTAACTTGTTCCATATGTCAAGATACATCTACACAATTTTTGACTTGCCCAAAAACCTAAAATAAAATACTCTTTTATTTATTTTCAGAAAATCCCCTTTTCTTAGGTTTACAAAGGAGCTACCTTTTTCATACCTCAGAAAATTCACTAAAAATTAGGGAATGATCCTCATTACTTGTATAACCCAAATAATTTGGACATTTTTGCCCTTTTGTTTTCAGTACAAAAACTAAGAAAATAAGAAAAGGCCATAAAAAATAATGCAAACACTTGGCAACCTTTTTATTCAGTGCCTAGGACCATATGTGCACACACACTAGGGAGATAAGCCACAGGAAAATTCAAATTTAATTAGGACAAGCACAAATTAGAAACTTCACAATTTGATTTTTGTGTGTAACATACACAATATCATCTCATTTGCAAGAACAAATTAGAAACTTCATATGCTGCCTTATAATCTCATTTGCAAGAGCACCTCGGGCGGGGATTCTTGGGCGCGACGGCGAACTCGGAGACCCTAAACCCTAAACCATCAAGAAATTAAAGCCATTAAGCTCAAGAACATAAGACTCAAGCTAAAATATACTGAAAAGCATGTATTACCACTTCAAAATCATTTGCAAAGCTAAAATTAAAATTAACATCAATATATAGCAAAACTAAAATTAACATCAATATATAGCAAAACTAAAACTACCACTAACAAAACTAATTCTAGCAAATGGCTAACTGAAAATGGCTAACAAAAAATAGCTAAAACCTAGCAACTAACCTAGCAACTAACACTAACAAATGGCTAACAAAAAATCATCTACAACTAACCTAGCAATTTCTATAACCTAACAATTTCTATAAGCTAACAATTTCTATATCTAACAAATTTCTAAACATATTAATCATTTTAATCTACAATGCTACAATTAACCTAACAATTAACATATCTAACAAATTATGAATCTACACATTTTAATCTACAATGCTACAATTAACCTAATTAACAATTAACATATCTAACAAATTAACACAATTAACAAATTTCTATAACCTAACAATTGACATATCTAACAAATTATGAATCTACACATTTTAATCTACAATCTACAATCTACAATGCAAAATATCTAACAATTAACATATCTAACAAAAATTAACATATCTAACAATTAACATATCTAACAATTAACATATCTAACAAAAATTAACATATCTAACAATTAACATATCTAACAATTAACAAATTTCTATAACCTAACAATTAACATATCTAACAATTAACATATCTAACAAAAATTAAAAAGCACTCACCTTGAGTAGCTACGGCCGGCCGTGGTGGTGGAGCGCGCCGGTGGTGGTGGAGCGCGCCGGTGTAGGGTGGCGGCGTCTGGACGGCCGGATTAGCCGCGCCGGTGAGCAGGGGCGAGCTTCGAGCCGGCGAGCAAGAGGGAGGCGTGGCAGCGGCTCCGCGGCCGGTCAATCCGCGCGGCGGAGGAGGTGGAGGGCGGGGCCGCGCCGGAGCAGGGTGGCGGCAGAGGTGGAGGGCGGGGCAGCAGGGTGGCGGCAGAGGTGGAGGGCGGGGCCGCGCCGGAGATCGAAAATTCGCCGGAGCAGGGCTTCGCCAGAGCGTCGTCTATCGTCGGGGGAACTGCGGCAGAGGTGGAAGAAGAGGAAACGCACGGGCGCATATAAACAAAAGGCCTTTGGTCCCGGTTGTTCTTACCAACCGGGACGAAAGGGTCTTTGGTCCCGGTTTGTAAGAACAACCGGTACCAAAGGTCAAATTTTGGGCCGCTTGAAGTTCGCGCAATTTTGGGCCGCTTTTCGTCCCGGTTGGTAAGAACAACCGGGACCAAAGGCCTTTTAAATGGGCTTTTCGAATTTTTTTTGTTTTCTTTTATATAATTTCCAGGAAATGATTTAAACTTGTAAAATCAATAATTTTTAATCTGTTTATCAGAAAATTATGATTAATATATCAAAATGCTAAGAAAAATGAACCCCATATATTTATATGTCTATTATTATAAATCCAAATAATACAATAATATGTTTATTATTATTAGAAAAATAAGGAATCTGAATATATCATCCATACATCTGTTTTCAATTTGAATCTCACTAAACTTTCAAACTATTAACCATTTTGCCATTTTGAATTAAAAAATGCATTAACTTTTATCTTTTGCATAACTAACTCAAAACCAGATTACTTATTCAGATGCTAAAGATCATTAGTTGGAAATGCAGAGATAAATAATACATTTTACACGATCGTCGTCGTAGATAGACAAACATTTTACACGATCGTCGTCGTACATAGACGAACCATTTGTCCTAACCAACGATGTGGCTCAGGTTAGTCATACTCCTGCCTAAGCCTATAATACTCGTCCTCGTAGTCGTCGTAGTCGCCGCCATCGTCGTCGCTGTCGTCGGGCGGCGCTCGCCTGAACTGGAAGCGAGGGTAGCGCAGGCGGGGGTTATCGCCGGCCGTGATGTAGTTCATGACGCTCTGGAGAGTCCGGCCGCTCCACCACAGCCGACGGCCGGCCTCGTTGAAGTTCGAAGGAGGCGGGCCGTCCTCCTCGTACCTGGCGAGCGCCCTCTCACGCCGATTGATGAAGAAGGCGTTCCAAGTCGGGCGGTAGTCGGGATGCCAGCGGGGATCCATCCGCTGCGCCGGAGTGAGCTCGAGGTAGTAGTGGTTCGTGATGGCCGCCCGGCGCGCCAAACCTTGAGGGACAGGAGGGACCGGCACGCCTCCGGTGCTCAGCCTCCAGCCGGCGGGGACGTCGTAGCCGGGCGGGCAGGGGTAGTTCGAGGCGCAAAGCGCCTCCGCCTCTGAGTAGGTTAGAGTGGGTACGGTGGAAGACATGGGAGAGTGATGAGGTTGCAGATATGAGTTTAGATGTGCTATGCCAATGGAAGCCATGCATGACTACATATATATAGTGAGAATCCCACCAATAAGGAAGAAGCACACGGATCGTGTGTTTCTTTCGAGCGCTTGTGAGCCGTTGGATCAGGGGTGTGTTTCTTTTGAAGGCTTGTGAGCTGTTGGATATCACTTTGTGAGCCACCACCCGGGACTAAAGGGAATCCCACAAATAAGGAAGAAGCACACGGATCGTGTGTTTCTTTCAAGCGCTTGTGAGACGTTGGATCAGGGGTGTGTTTCTTTTGAGAGATTGTGAGCTGTTGGATCAGTAGTATCACGACCACTTCGTGAGCCACATCAAGGTTTAATACATCTTGTGTGAACTTAAGTGTGGCTCGGGCATTTCATCAAACACATCTTGTGCGTGGCAAAGGAAAAAAAAAACTAGCACCCACTTCCCACCAATCCAACCAGAAAAAAAAAGAGGAGAGAAGAGAGGGGGTGGGTTATTTATAGGCAGGGGAGGGGTATTGGTCCCGGTTCGTGCCACGAACCGGGACCAAAGCTCCGCGGCACGCCACGTGTCCGGCTCTGGAGCTTTGTTCCCGGTTCGTGGCACGAACCGGGACCAATGTACCCAACCGAACCGGGACCAATGCTCCACGGACCCCTGGCAACTCGAACCGGGACCAATGCCAGGCATTGGTCCCGGTTTTTCTATGAACCGGGATTAATGGCTGGTTCGGCTCTGGACGAAACGTGGGTTTTCTACTAGTGGGATAAGCAAAAAATCCTGGTTTGCTGTATACTTTGGCGCTGTTGGTTAAAAAGGAACAAATTAAATTCGGAGGGCAAGAATATTTTGGTGGCAGAGGTGATTGGGCAAGCCAGATATTGGGCTTCTGAACCAGAGTTGTACTGTCGACAGACAACACAACATGCACATACTACAGCGCAAACGAACTGGACTCAACCAAAGGGCGATGTGCTAAAGATCAATTGTGACGGTGCTTTTTTGACAGAAACTTCATCAGGTGAATGGGGTTTCGTAGTACTTGACAGTAGTGGGACTGTAAGGGGATCAGGAGCTGGCCACATCGCATATGCTGCTAGTGCAGCTCAAGCGGAAGCGCAGACATGTTCAGAAGCCCTTCATGCAGCAGCAACATCTGGAGTCTGATGCCCAGAATGTGGTGAGTGCACTTCAAGGGACAAATTATGATCTCACGCCTGAAGGAATAATCTACAGGGACACTCGTGTGTTCTGACGCTTGAATTTTATTTCGGTTGTTTTTTATTTCTGCCCACGAGGCTGTAATAAGCTAGCCAGTAGCCCATGAACTAGCACTAGGTGCGCGTCGGCGAGACGTCCAGTCGTTGTGGCTGGAGTCTTTGCCGACTCCGTTTGTGTCCGGGTGGCAAAATAATTTGATTTAAATCTCTCCTATGTAATTAGATTTAAATCTCTCCTATGTAAAGATATATAAGTTGGGATTACTACACCCTCCACCTCCAACCATAAGTCACAATGAATACACATTACATGATTTTGTTGATCCAACGGCTCGGCTTCGTCGCCCGTCGCCGCTTCCGCGGCGTACGGGCGGACTCAGCCTCGGTGGCGTTAGGGTTCGGAGGTTTCATCCGCGTTGACGGGCGATGAAACCTCCGAACTCTAACGCCATCACTAACGCATTTCTCCCATTAATTGGTGAAAAATAAAACATGTGAATTAGTTACCTTCACATATGGGCGATTCACAAAACCAACAGGAGTCACAAAAAAATAATCACAAGTTAGACTCACAAAACAAAGGGCAGTACAGTATTGCCAACGTAGACAGTACAAACTTTAAGCACATGAAGTACATGTACATGATATAAAATAATAATAATAAATCGAACTTCTTGTTATTACCTTCGCGTCGACGACGAATCAGCCGAGCCCGTTATATTGTTCTAGAAAAACAAAACGATGACACAAAACAAGGCAGTACAGGGTTGAAACAATCGGCAGTACAAGCGAATCAACATAGAAGTTCATGTATGTTTCTAGAAAAGTACAAGTATTTTGTTTGTGAATTTCACATCCCACCGGAAAGTTTAATGAAACGGTAAATATAAAGCCTAGAAGTACACATAAATAACCTGGGAAGTACAGAACTCACTTTCGAAAAGTACAAGTGTGGTATGAAAAAGGTTTGACCAAACTTTGACCGCAAAAAAAACCCACTTAGAAATCATTTTTTGAGATTTTCGTTACCGGTTTTATCGGTAAATTTAATAGATGTGTATTCTCCGGCTGAACATTTCGAGTGGTCATACACCTAAAATGGACAATGTATGAGAAAGTTGTCGCTGATTTACTGAACACTAATCGTGAAAATACCCCGTCGGCAGTACACACGGATAAACCGAGAAGTTCAAGAATGTTTTTAGGGAAGTCCAGGTAGTTTGTTAGAGAATTTTACATACCCCTGTGAGGTTTAGTGAAACAGTAAAATATCCTGTTAGAGGTACACATAAGTAATTTGGGAAGTACATAACTCACTTCCGGGAAGTACAAGTGTGGTATAAACATGTTTTTCTAAATAATACTCGTAATTCCGCTATAAATATATTTTTGATTTTGATTTTCATTTTTTAGTAGATAGTCCCTGACTTCATCTTTCCAGCGCAACAAGAATCACTCAATTCCGATATCGAATGGGTTGCCAAATAATTTATCAAACGGATAATTATGGGTTGACCAAACTTTGACCGCCAAAAATATCCACTTAGAAATCGATTTTTAAGATTTTTGTTACCGGTTTTACCGGTAAAACCGGTAAATTTAATAGATGCGTCTTTTCAGTCTGAGCATTTTGAGTGGTTATATCTCTAAAACCGACACCGTATGAGAAAGTTATCATTATTTTAATAAACACTAATCACGAAAACGCCGCGGCAGTACACACACATAAACCGAGAAGTTCAAATAAGTGTCGAGGGAAGTGCAGTTACTCTGTTTTTCGGGGCGGAAATCTATCGTACTAATCTCGTCGATGTGAGGTTTGTACGCCTCAAATGTCTGTAACAAAAATTGTGTATGGTGCAATATGAGCTTAATTATAATATGTAGTGCATTTTATGACGAATTAAAGTGCTATACTCGTCAATTTGATCTCGCACCTCTTGTAAAACACCGATATCACGAGTTCAGTAATTTTAAAATTACTTTTAAATCGTTAGGAATTTGCGAATTCAACCAATATGAAAAAGTTACGTCTCATTAATATCTTTCCAACGACATATCGTTTGCATTATTCTGACAATCGGTTGAGAAACGCCGGACACAATACTGTCCACCCATATACGACACTTACAGATTAGTGTATTTTTTAAATTACATTCAGTCGGTGCAGAATTTGGAAAAACCGTAAAAGCATAAAAGTTGTGGAATTTCAATAGCTTTCCAACGGCGTATCATTTGCATTATTTCGACAATCGGTTGAGAAACGCTGGACAAAATACTGTCCGCCCGTATAGGACACGTTCCAGATTAGTGTATTTTAGAAATTACTTTTAATCGGTTAAGAATTTGGAAAAACCGTAGAAGCATAAAAGTTGCGGAATTTCAATAACTTTCCAACGGCATATTATTTGCATCATTCCGATAAGTGGTTGATAAAATATTTGATAAATACGTTCGCTGTGATATTTTCAGATTTAAATAGTTTGAAAATTAATTTTAAACCGTAACGAATTTGGAAAAATGTTGTGAGATGAAAAAGATGCGGAATTTCTTTAGCTTTGTAACGGTATATCATTTGCTAAGTTTTGACAAACGGTTAGAAAACTACGTAAAAAATAAGGAACTTGTACTTCTTGATCAGACGAGCAGTACAGGTAGAACAGAAGGGAAGTACAGATTCGGTTGTAGATCCTTATTCTACAACCAACCGGTTGTAGAATAGCTGACAGCTATATATATATATATATATATATATTTATATATATATATGGATCTCGTCATATATGTATTTTCCAACCAATGTCGTCAATATCAATACATATTAGTCTCAAGTCTACAAATTGTAGTTTGTTGCAATTGTCAAATTTTGTTTGGTCATTCGAACCGCATCCCCCGCCCTTACCTATATCCATCAGATCTATGGCATTAGGGATGTAGGCGGACTTCCGCTCCATCTCAGCGTCTGGTCCGCCTCGCGCTTCCGTCACAATTACTGTATAAATTAATTAAATACCTCTGTTCAGTATCCTAAAATATTTGCCACTGATGCACTAGTGCATCAAACTGTCCGCCTGCATGATGATATGTCATCTTCGTGGAGCAACAGATGAAGCAAAGAGCCCCACGACCATGGCTTCTTGCGAGCTATGTCGGTAATATCAACTTGTATCCGCATAAACTATTATTCACACAAAAACGTCTAATCTATATATAAAGTAAAATTTCAATAACATGCATTAATGATTTTTCTGTCTCAACATACAATCTATTCACATCAGCTAGCCAATCAATTGACCATGTGATCGCAACTAATATTTGTTAATATCTACATGCAAGCTACACACCATCTATTTCTTCAACCATCCAATTATTCACATTAATAATTTATAATATATATATACTCACTTCATGTCAATAAAATTGAGTATCGCGTCTATGACCAATTAAACTTTGCATATTCGTATAAAACATATAATATATCTACCTCTTATACCTTTTGTTCAAGAAATATTCCTGATCTGCGCTGCAACGTATGGGGTGTCCTTCTAGTATCTAATACGATAACGTCCTTAAGTTGTGGGTCGGAGGTGCAACAAGTGCCACACGCACAGCGTACTTAAAGCAAGCAGTGTTAGCTTAGCATGCCAAATCAGCTAGAGAACAAGTTACACTTACTTCGATAATGTCTACTACATGTTTCTATTATTGTAGACTTCGTTGGGCCTACAAGCGCACAGGTTTCTCTTAAGTGAATGAACAAAGTTATCGAACACAGAGAGGTGTAGGTTGAAAAGAATCCTTCTCAGACAATCCTGCAATTAAGATACAAAAAGTTTCTTGTGTCTCCAACACACCTAATACAACTGTTGGTTGTATAGGTGCACTAGTTCGGCGAAGAAATGATAAAATACTGGTAATAGCGGTGCAAGAAAAGAGTTTTGTTGACGGGGTGCAAGTGTTGCTTACACCTCCCCAACAATAATGGTAAAAGGTGGTTTTTAGTCTGAAATAAAAGGGCAGCAAGGTAACAAGTGGCAAAACTGAATGTAAACGGTGTACCAATGGTTGGAAACAAGGCATAGGATAATACTTTCATTAGTGGTAACTCTCAACAACATTAAGATAATTAAACACATGATAAATCCTCCAGAAACATGCATGATAAACGTTACTCGGATATCACTATTTTATGGATCAAAATAGGATGAGACATGTCTAGGGTTACAAAAGCACACCTTAAAGTTCGTATTCCACATCTAGGGACACCCCAAACTGTCATCATGAGTATCCAAAGATCGTACTAACAAACACCACAAAATATCTTTTGAATAGTGATGTCACCGAAATACCATGGAAATCATACTAAACACAAGTATCAAGAAACGTCATAATTCCATTATTCAATCCAACAAAGAAAATCAAACTCCTGATCAACATCCATCTAATCTATTATCCATAGAGTCTCCAATGTCACCACGAGACTCCAAAAACTATACTAAACATCAACTACTTGAGCAACATCATATCCAATACATAAAGGAAATAGAGGGAAAAACATCATATGATTCAATTACATTAACGTAGCTCATGATCACAATAAAGATCACTAATGGGAGAGAGATAGCCACATAGTTACAGGTGCATCTCCTCAGCCCCGAGGAGGGACTACTCCCGTATCATCATGGAGAGCAGCAAGGTCGGTGAATATGGCTCCGGAGGTGAATCCATGTCCCGACAAGGTGATAGAACAGGAACTTATGGCCCCCGAACTAGAGTTTTGGATAGAGGCGGAGCTCTGAGTCGTATTTGGAAAAATCCTTCGTAGGGGTTAGGGTTTTTTCATCGCGACAAATATATAGTTCGAAGGGCGTCGTGAGGGGAGCCACGAAGGGCCCACGCGGGCTATGGGCACGGCCCTCCTCTAGGCCGTGCGAGGGGTCCACGTGGGGGCAGTGGGCCTCCCCTTGAGGTGCCCTTCTGGCCCCGTAGTTTTCTGACAAGTTAGAATTTATGTAATTTTTTCAGATTTTTCTGAGCACTTTCATTTTTGGACCTTTTTCTGTAATGCACAGACAAATAAATAGGAATTGCCATTGGGCAGTGGATTAATAGGTTAGTCCAATAAATGCAATAAAACCATATTAAAACATGTAACAAAGATATAAACAAGCATGAAACAATCAAAAAATATAGATACATTTGACACGTATCACTCGACCATCTCTATGTACTAGCCTCGGCCTACAATTTTATACGGGAGCCACTTAAGTACAATAGACATTTCTTTGGAGAACCAAGCTGTTTCTCTTCCATGTTCTTCTTCTCCATCCCATCGAATCATTAGATATTTATTAAGCATGTGTCAGAATTTGCGGTTAGGGCTATGTCTCTGACTAATAGCCACGATGCTAAGAAAACCTATCTTAGCTAGCTAGACTCAACTTTGAGCGTACTTAGCAACCGTTTTATCATACATAGGGCGTGATTGGTTGCTTGGGCCAAATTTTTCGCTCCATGTAGCATGGTTCGGGTTGTCTGGCCTGTAAGAACCAACCTATGCAGCATGTTTGGTTGTCTGCATCTCTTTTTCTAGCATGAGGACCGTCAACCCGATGTTTGGTTGGTTGCATTTTTTTATTCTGGGCAAGGCAAATGAAACTATTGGGTTTTTTGGTTGTTTGCAACATGGCTGATGCGGTAATCTTATCGATTGAGTGGTGCAGTTACCCAACACCCACTCAATAATATAGACAGATAAGAAGTTCTTAATTACAACATGTTATAGGCAGTATCACATAAGCTAATAGATGAACTAATTACTAATGCACCACGATTTAACCAACAAAAAATTGTCATCACAAGTTCATCATCGGAGGGATTAATATATATATATATCACCTCCCGAAATATTACAGACATGTCATCAGTTTCATCAAGTCCTAACTAATGGAGGGAGACATCAGACCACCTCGCCTCCCAAAAATATACATGACCTTCGTCAACATATCATGACCATCAGGCAACAAAGCAGTAGCACTAGTGTAGTGCTTCTGCGTCCATGACCTAAGCCAAGTCCTCCTGCTTGTTGCTGTCATCCCAGCATAGTTACTACCTTCAGCTTTGTTGTCGGCAAGGTAGTCTATAGACTGGATCGGTAAGCCTAGATTATAGAGATTGGCAAGGAGCTTGTGAGCATAGTTCACTATGAGAATCCATCGTCTCCTAAGATTTAGAAGGCAACATGTTAGTTGTGCTTAATATGTATGCTATGAACAAACGAAACAAATAAAGAGTGGTATCTATCTAATAACTAGGTGTGAAATCAACATGTCATCCTCCATCATAATGGTCGTGGTATCCTTACACCATGTGACTTCTTCAATTTCTCTAGACTTCCACACCTTCACCCACTTTTGTCTCCACTTACTCATGTGGTTGTAAATCTGTCTAGGAGTGGCTATTTGGGCAGTGAAGTCAAGAACATGCTTGCTAACACTTTGTCGGTGATTTTCCTTGAAGCCGTTGTCAACCCAGATCCCGATTTTCACGAGATCGCAAATCACATTTAGGATGAATCGTGGCAGATTAGGTGACCATGTCACACCCCGAGACAGCCGTCAAGCGCCTATAAACTAGGAGGCCTATACACATTCAGGTGTAAATAAACGCCTAAACCAGCACAATGGATCTCAAGAGGCTCATATAAGATAAATTACATGTTTCTTCTACATTTATACAAGAAGAAATAAATTCTCTAGACGTTCCCACCCAACTGGCCCATCCTAATCCTCGGATGACGACATCTTCCGCGTTTTGCATCAGTTGCATCTAAAAACATAAGGAGGCAAGAGTGAGTACACCAAGTCAACTAAACAAGCGGGTAATTTACTAAGCAACCAAAGGACAAAGCATGATATATATACATTAAAATGACAACTTAACTATATTTAACGCAATTAATAAAGATATCAACAAGCGAGATAAACAAAGTACCAATGGAAATGGATTTAAAAGAAGGGATTATTACTTCACTGCCCCACTTGGCGATGTTTTCCTCACTGGTGCCCCACGGCCTTGGTTTTCCTCTCTTTTGCCCCACTTCGCTCCACCAGCAGCCCAAGGGTGCCTAACGGCTGTTCACGTCGGGTCAAGATCGTTGACCGTTACTGAGTTCTGACTAGTGGGACCTCCTGGTTTCGTTTGAGTGGGACCTCACGTGGTTTCTCTCTCTGCTGGCCCGGATAGGATCTTGGAAAAGCACACGGGTTGGAAAGATTTCTGGCGGAAGTATATCTGCCAGTATTTTACGAGGTGCAGTACTAGGGGCAAGACCAGTAAATTTACACCCGTAACCTATTAGTTTAGTCCCTACTAGCTAATTTACAGTGATTACGATCGTCTTATTTGCCCGAAAGTGAA
Organism: Poa pratensis; assembly: GCA_947311845.1. NCBI lineage: Eukaryota > Viridiplantae > Streptophyta > Magnoliopsida > Poales > Poaceae > Poa > Poa pratensis. The sequence continues at coordinate 14,975,517 of CAMZMU010000088.1, forward strand.
AATTGGTTTAACACCCCTCACTGGGATGCCATCTTGAACGATTGCGATTTCATCAAGATGGCACCCTAGTTCTGGGGTATTTTTTAATGTAAATATCATGATCAACTCGTCAATATGATGATTAAGATGGTTAAATCATGATCAACATTTAATCTGACAATTAAATCATGGTTATTTCGTCAGTTTCACCAGTTTTATGATAAGCATAAACAGCAATAATTTAATGATTTAAAATACATGAAATTTCACCAGTTTTATTTGTCCGATTAAAATACGTGATTTAGACGTGGCTTTAGACGTGGCTATTTCGTCTGTTTCAAATGTTTTATGATAAACATGAAGAGCATTTATTTGTCGATTGAAATACGTGGTTAATCTGCATGCCTAATTACAACGATGATTAATTTAATCTAGACGTGGCTATTCCGTCAGATTCAACTCAGCATTGATTTGTCGATTTGCATAGAAATATATTTTTCGATCAATAGACATTCTTCAATGTCGGTTACAAAAGCATATATATATATATATATATATATAGATTTGCACTAGATTTGCATACATATAGATTTAGTTATACTACTTACAGTACTAGTGCTACTACTACTACTGGTGCTACTAGTGCCTCCGCTGCCTCTTCGATGGCGGTTCATCATCATCATCGCCGCCGTCGTCGTCGTCGGGGTCCTCGTCGTCGTCGTCGGGGTCGTTGTCGTCGTCGTCGTCCTCCTCCTCCTCTTCCTCCTCATCATCATCCTCGTCGTCGTCGGGGTCGTCCTCCTGATGTTCTCAGACGTGATCACACGCTCATTGGGTTACCCCAAGAGGAAGGTATGATGTAGTCTAGCGGAAATTTCCCCCAATTGTAGAACCAGGGTTTATCGACCAGTAGGACTTCGAAGACTTGGAGAAGGTTGCTTGCTATCTGGCGCGTGAACAAGCGTGGAACCTGCACACAACACACAAACTCTCTCTTGTCCCCAACTTTCTGAGAAGGTTGTCAGTCTTTTCGTCTTGCTGAAAACTAGAGAATTAAACGTATAGAGTAATGAAAAGTAATAAAAGTAAAAACGGTGCGGAAAGTAAACAATGATGAAAGTGCTTGAAAGAAGGTTGTATCAATGAGTTAAATAGGACCGGGGGCCATAGTTTCACTAGTGGTGTCTCTCTAAAGAAAACAAACATGTTGGGTGAACAAATTACATCTAGTCAATCGAAAAATCATGAGCGTATAACAATACTATTATGACGAGATATAGTTCACGGGTTCTAACATCGTAGGTATTACGTCAAAACATATGGACCGCTATCCAGCATGCATCCATATCTAATAGTCCACCTCAAGAAAGCTATCCAGCAAATCCCTTGGTATTAAGTTGCAGCAACGAAGTGATTGCTTTGTGTGCAACAGACAATTACATTAAGTAAAGTACGTAATGTAAGCAATGGTTCTCGTCCGTAGACAAGAGCACCGCTGTTTTCTCCCTAGTGGCAATAGCACATCCCCCACCCGTCACGTTTCTGTCACTCGAGCACAGATGAAAGGGAGGCATGAACCCACTATCTAGCATATAAACCCTCTCTTGGAGGTGAAAACAACTACGTGGCCAAGGTAATCATAAACACCGGAGAGATTGCAAGACAACATTAAAACTCTCTATAGATATAAGTGAAGCATCTTAGTTTGACATGAACAAAATAATCATAATCTCATGGTTCATCGGATCCCAGCAAACACAACATGCACAATTACATAACGGTGGTCTCGATCATGTGAGGCAGCTCACGAGACTCTAAACATGGAGGCATAACGGAGAGAACTACCAACTAGCTACTGCTATGGACCTGTAGTCCCGAGATGAACTACTCACGCATCATCGTGGAGGCAATCATGGCGATGAAGAGGCCTCCGGTGAAGATTCCCCCCTCCGAAAGGGTGCCGGAACAGGGCTGCAGAAGCCCTAGATTGGACTTTCGAGGTGATGGCGCCTCTCTGTATGTTTAATGGAAAATATCTCCGTCCCCAAACTTTTTTGGGTTAAGGGCAACTTATAGGCGAATAGGCGGCGCGAGGAGGTGCCAGGGGCCTCCAGGGGACCCCCAGGCGCGGCCTAGGGTGGGGCCGCGCCTGGCACTGATACGTTGCAAACGTATCTATAATTTTTGATGCTCCATGCTTGTTTTCTATCCAATGCCACATGTTTTCTATGCATTTACCTTCGTTTTCCGGTTGATTTCATTCACTAACCTATTAACAAGATGCCCCACGCCAGTTGCTGTTTTTTGCTATTTTTCTATTTCAGAAAAGTTCTGAAGGAAATATTCTCGGAAAGGGCTGAAAATTCACGGAAGGCATTTTTTACCTGGAATGAAGACAGAGACCGAAGGGGACCCGGAGGGGGGCCAGGGGGCCTCCATCCGCCCCCCAGGCGCGGGCCCACCCTGGCCACTGCCTCTGGTCGCCTCTTCGCCTATAAGTTGCCCTAAACCCTAAAAAGTCCAGGGACAGAGTTATTTTCCATGAAAACCACAGAGAGGCGCCGTCACCACGAAAGTCCAATCTAGGGCTTCTGCAGCCCTCCTCCGGCACCCTGCCGGAGGGGAGATCATCACCGGAGGCCTCTTCATCACCATGATTGCCTCCAAGACGATGCATGAGTAATTCATCTCGGGACTACGGGTCCATGGCAGTAGCTAGTTGGTAGTTCTCTCCGTTATGCCTCCATGTTTAGAGTCTCGTGAGCTGCCTCACATGATCGAGACCACCGTTATGTAATTGTGCATGTTGTGTTTGCTGGGATCCGATGAACCATGAGATTATGATATTTTGTTCATGTCATTACTGAGTTGCTTCACTTATATCTTTAGAGAGTTTTAATGTTGTCTTGCAATACTCTCCGGTGTTTATGATTACCTTGGCCACGTAGTTGTTTACACCTCCAAGAGAGGGTTTATATGCTAGATAGTGGGTTCATGCCTCCTTGTTGCCTGCGCTCGAGTGACAGAAACGTGCGGGGGGAGGATGTGCTGTTGCCACTAGGGAGAAAACAGCGGTGCTCTTGTCTACGGGCAGGAACCATTGCTTACATTACGTACTTTACTTAATGCAATTGTCTGTTGCACACAAAGCAATCACTTCGTTGCTGCAACTTAATACCAAGGGATTTGCTGGATAGCTTTCTTGAGGTGGACTATTAGATATGGATGCATGCCGGATAGCGGTCCATATGCCTTGACGTAATGCCTACAGTGTTAGAACCCATGAACTGCATCTCATCATAATAGTATTGTTATACCTTCATGATTTGTCAATTGTCCAGCTGTAATTTGTTTACCCTGCATGCTAGTTTTCTTTGGAGAGACACCACTAGTGAAACCATGGCCCCCGGTCCTATTTTCCTCATTGATACAACCTCCTTTTAATTGCTTTCATTATTGTTTCTTTGCTGTACCGTTTTCACATTCACCACTTCCATACATTCGATATGTTTAATTCTCTAGTTTTCAGCAAGACGGCAAGATTGACAACCTTATCGGAAAGTTGTGGCAAGAGAGAGTTTGTGTGTTGTGTGCAGGTTCCATGCTTGTTGAAGTGCCAGACAACAAGCAACCTTCTCCAAGACTTCGAAATCCTACTGGTTCGATTCAACTCTGGTTCTTTAATCAGGGGAAACTTCCACTAGACTGCATCATATCTTCCTCTTGGGGTTCCCAACGGGGTGTGTGATCATCTACACCATCAAGGATTTTTATGGCGTCGTTGCCGGGGATTTCAAGCTTGCTGAAAGGGGAGTCTCACACTTCCACTTTCTTTCTTTTGTTTTGTTCTTGCTTAGTTTACTTTATTTTAGTCTTGTTTTCTCTTTATCAAAAATCCAAAAAAATTAGCTCTCTAGTTTCTAGTCTTTAATTTTCGTTGTTAATTTATCCTGTTTTATCTTGCAAGCATGGCTACAAGTGACACCACTAAGCTATGTGATTATACTAGTACCAATAATAATGATTTCATATGCACACCAATTGTTCCACCTGCTGCTACAGCAGAATCCTATGAAATTAAACCTGCACTATTGAATTTTGTCATGAAAGATCAATTTTCTGGTATTGGAGAAGATGCTGCCTCTCATTTAAACAACTTTGTTGAGCTATGTGATATGCAAAAATATAAAGAGGTAGATGGTGATATTGTGAAATTAAGATTGTTCCCTTTCTCATTAAGAGGAAGAGCTAAAGAATGGTTATTGTCTTTGCCTAAAAATAGCATTGATTCTTGGACTAAATGCAAAGATGCTTTTATTGAGAAGTATTATCCACATGCAAAAATTATACAACTAAGGAGTAACATTATGAACTTTAGACAAAATGATATTGAACATGTTGCTCAAGCTTGGGAAAGAATGAAGTCTATGGTTAAAAATTGTCCCACACACGGATTAACTACGTGGATGGTTGTCCAAACTTTCTATGCAGGTTTAAATTTTTCTTCAAGGAACTTATTGGATTCCGCTGCTGGAGGAACCTTCATGAACCTCACATTAGGGGCAGCAAGCAAGTTATTGGATGATCTAATGCCAAAATATTCCCAATGGCACACAGAAAGAGCTCCAACAGGTAAAAAGGTAAATTCTGTTGAGGAAGTCTCTTCTTTGAGTGATAAGATTGATATGCTTGCTTCTTTGCTAGCAAAACAAGTGCCAATAGGTCCTAATAATGTTCCCTTGAACTCTCTGGTTGCTAATGAAAATGATCAAATTGATGTGAATTTTATTGCTAGAAACAATTTCAACAACAATGCTTACAAAAACAATTTTGGTGGTAACAACTATAGGCCATATCCTAATAATAATGGTAATCCTTATAGAAACTCTTATGAGAACACTTCTAATGATAAAGGTATGCCTAGCTATGAAAGAGTAATAGAGATTGAAAAGGCCACCAAAAGTTTCATGCATACCCAATATGAGCAAAAAAAAAAAAAAAATCAAAACAATTGGGTGAACATTCTGCTATTCTGAGAAACATTAATGAGCAACTCGTGGGGTTGACTAATGAAATATCCAATCTTCAAAGAAGGCTTGACACAACTGAAACCTACATTTCAAATATGTCTAATACTCAAGCTAGTTTGATACATCAAATGGCAGCAAAACCTGAGATTGTCACAACTCCTAAAAATAAACCTACTGAAACCTTTAAAACTAAGAGTACCTCTGTTGTTACTATTAGAGTCTTTGAAGAATTTAAAACTTTCAGTACCCATGAGTATCCTAATGCTCCTAAACATATTTATTTCAAAACAAATGGGATTGGAGAGGTAAATACTTTAGGTAGAAAGAGTCCCAAAAATTTGGAGAGTGAAAATCTTTCTAGTGAGAAAATTGTTGAAAGTGGGCTTGATGATAATGTGTCTTTAGGAGAAATTTTCCCACTATATTTGAGGATGATAAACTTGATTTTGATAATTGCACCATCTTGACATTATAAAGTTTCTACAAAAATTGGCTAAAGATCCTAATGCTAGTAAGATAAATATTGCTTTCGCGAAACATATCACTAATGCTCTCATTGAAGCTAAAGAAGAAAGGCTCAAACTTGAAGCCTCTATTCCTAGAAAATTACAATATGGTTGGGAGCCCACTACTAGAATAAGAGTGAATAATTTTGATTGCAATGCTTTTTGTGATCTTCGTGCAAGTTCTTCTATTATGCCTAAAAGTTTATATGATATGCTTGATTTGAAACCTTTGGATGAGAGTATTTTGGGAGTGCATCTTATTGAGTCCACCGTAAGAGACCTTTGGGAAGAATCGATAATGTTCTTATTATTGCCAATGATAATTATGTTCCCGTTGATTTTCTTGTTTTGGATATTGAATGCAATGCTTCTTGTCCTATTATTTTGGGAAGACCTTTTCTTCGCACCGTTGGTGCTATTATTGATATGAAAGAGGGAATTATAAGATTTCAGTTCCCCCTTAAACAGGGCATGGAAAATTTCCTTAGAAAGAGAATGAAGTTACCTTTTGAGTCCATTGTTAGGGCTGCTACAATTCTATTGATAATACTTGATTTGTTCTTCATGTCTAGCTAAAAGGCGTTAAAGAAAAGCGCTTGTGTGAGGCAACCCACTTTATTTTTACCTTGTTTTCACTTTGTTTACTTTCAGTTTCTTTCGTTTTCTTTGAGTCTTGGAAGTTGTTACCTCTGTAGCAACCTCTCCTTATCCTTTTTATTTCGTTTTTGTGCCAAGAGTAACCTCTAATAGAGAGGAAGTAAGATTTGGGGAAGTTGCTGTCCTGAAACAGATTTCCGTGCTGCTACGAAAAACTCGATTTCTCTTAGCCAGAACGTCGGATTGCTTTGAAATGTTTTGGGCACATGCCCCAGGTTATTATCTAACTTCCATTAGTTTCGCACTTTTTTATTTGATCAACAGAAGATTTTCGAAAAAATTAATCTTTACCTGCTGTTCTGTTTTGACAGATTTCTTCCAATATTTGCATTTGCATCTTAATCTCTTTCTTTTGCTGATCTTTCGGGGGGAAGAGCTTTAAAAGAAGTTGTGACAGTAGCTAATGTTTTAAATGGGTGTTAGACTTGTGTTGAAACTGAACCAATTGGATTTATTATTTTGATTACACTAACGTTGCTAATGAAGATTGTGAGAAGTTTTGTATGGAGGAAGTTTTCAAGTGTAGGGAGAGAAGAATGATACGAGAAGATGAAGAATGGACAAAAGCTCAAGCTTGGTGATGCCCATGTCACCCCAATACATATCCAAGAAGTACAAGCGTCAAAGCTTGGGGATGCCCAAGGCATCCGCTTCTTCATCAACAAAAATATCAGGTCATCTTTCAAGACACTATATTTTTATTGCTTCATATGATATGTGTTATTCTTGGAGCGTCAGTTATTTTTGCATTCAGTTTTGTTTTGTTTTGTTTGCTGTAGTTTATGGTTGGATCCTAGCTTATTTTGTTTGGAGAGAGACACGCTCCATTTTCATTGCTTAGAACACTCTAGTTTTCACTCTTATTGTTTTGTGAGTGTTCACCTTTTGCTAGTAGTGCGTTTAGCTCTTGTTTTCCACTCGTATTATGTTCAGAGCTTGTTGGTTTGCTTCAGTTTTATAAGATTATCTCTCTGGTCTTTCATGAATATTAGCTATGAGAGTTGTTTCAAACAAGTTGATTGGTGTTGGAGAAGAGTAAAATATTTCATGCTTATAGTGGTACAATAGGAAGCTTGTTTAGACTGTGGCTTAGACTTTAGCATGTCATGTTAGATGTTATTTTAATTGTGTGCTTAGTAGTTATTGATGTAGCATGACTAGTCTCAAATAGCTGAGAGTGCTTAATGTGCCATTGAAGAAATCATGTGTTGTTTTTATCATATCGAAGCATGGTATTGTGGTATTCTCCTTTGATGTTTCACTTGGGTTGACTTGGCGCATGCTCACACCATGTTATGACTACAAACCAGTCACCTCTAGCCTCTATGATCATTTAGTTTTTGACTTGTAATATCACTTTATGCTTTGATTAATAATGTTTTGTCGCTATGCATGATTATGGCCGTTATTGCTCTCTTAGTTGGTCGCTCCCAGTCTCTTGCTAGCCTTCACCTGTACTGAGTATGAGCTCTACTCGTGCATCCAACTCCCAAAAACCAAAGTTTGCCAAGTGTGTCCACCATACCTATCTATATGTGGTATTTCACCGCCACTCCAAGTAAATTGCTCGTGTGCTACCTTTAAACATTCAAAATTATTAAACATGTTTTGTGTTCCTGTTTTAGCTCACGAGGAAATATTAAATGCCTTATTGTGTCTTTCATGTTTATTTGGCTTCACACCTTGACTAGCATGAATAATGTGCTAGTCCCTAATATTGCAAAAAGAGCAGGCAAACGGGTGCCCAGCCCACAAAAGATAAATTAAACAAATAATCATATATATCTCCTCGCACTATGGACTTGATAAATCATGAACTTAGCTTGTGCAACAAAAGGAGAAGAGGAACGTTCTCGTTTCTCTATGGGAGCCGCTCTTGAAGCCATTAAACATGAAAGGATGATTAGTCATTTGATACCATTCGTTGACATAGACATACACCTCTCTCAAAATTATATTTTCAATACCTCTGTTTTATTCAAATAAAAAGCTCTAGCACATGAGTAATCCCTGCTTCCCTCTGCGAAGGGCATTTCTTTTACTTTTATGTTGAGTCTCCATCTTCTTACTTTATGCACCAATTAAGAGAGCATAGTTGTCATTCTGAGTATAATGTGCATAGTTCCAAAATTTATTATTGATTGATTCATGATTATGATATTGCTTGTTCTCAAATTATTTGTATCTAGTCACCATTTGAACTTTGAAGGTGTCCTAGCATTTATGTTTTGCTATTCCATGAAGGACAAGCTGAATACCTTTTTATTATGTTTTCTCTATGCTCGAAACAAACGTATCACTTTCAATGCATTATTATTCATGATCTTTTATTTGTGTTACTTTTCATGTTGCAACATAGTTGCTAAGTTTTCATTGTTAGAATTATATCTATCATGCCTATGTTTAGAGTACTTTGATCTCAACTTGCAATGCTTTTACATATCGTTGATCAAGATTGTGTGTGGCTGCATGTCACCTCAAAAAATATTTTGTTATCACTTACCTACTCGAGAACGAGCAGGAGTTAAGCTTGGGGATGCTGATACGTTGCAAACGTATCTATAATTTTTTATGCTCCATGCTTGTTTTCTATCCAATGCCACATGTTTTCTATGCATTTACCTTCGTTTTCTGGTTGATTTCATTCACTAACCTATTAACAAGATGCCCCAGGCCAGTTTCTATTTTTTGCTGTTTTTCTATTTTAGAAAAGTTCTGAAGGAAATATTCTCGAAAAGGGCTGAAAATTCATGGAAGGCAATTTTTACCCGGAACGAAGAAAGAGACCGAAGGGGACCCGAAGGGGGCCAGGGGGCCTCCAGCCGCCCCCCAGGCGCGGGCCCACCCTAGGCCGCGCCTGGGAGTGGTCTGGCCACCCTGGCTACCGCCTCTGGTCGCCTCTTCGCCTATAAGTTGCCCTAAACCCTAAAAAGTTCGAGGATGGAATTATTTTCCATGAAAATCACAGAGAGGCGCCGTCACCTCGAAAGTCCAATCTAGGGCTTCTGCAGCCCTGCTCCGGCACCCTGCCAGAGGGGGAGATCATCGCCGGAGGCCTCTTCATCACCATGATTGCCTCCAAGACGATGCGTGAGTAGTTCATCTCGGGACTACGGGTCCACGGCAGTAGCTAGTTGGTAGTTCTATCCGTTATGCCTCAATGTTTAGAGTCTCGTGAGCTACCTCACATGATCGAGACCACCGTTATGTAATTGTGCATGTTGTGTTTGCTGGGATCCGATGAACCATGAGATTATGATATTTTGTTCATGTCATTACTGAGTTGTTTCACTTATATCTTTAGAGAGTTTTAATGTTTTCTTGCAATACTCTCCGGTGTTTATGATTACCTTGGCCACGTAGTTGTTTACACCTCCAAGAGAGGGTTTATATGCAAGATAGTGGGTTCATGCCTCCTTGTTGCCTGCGCTCGAGTGACAGAAACGTGCGAGAGGAGGATGTGCTGTTGCCACTAGGGAGAAAACAGCGGTGCTCTTGTCTACGGGCAGGAACCATTGCTTACATTACGTACTTTACTTAATGCAATTGTCTGTTGCACGCAAAGCAATCACTTCGTTGCTGCAACTTAATACCAAGGGATTTGCTGGATAGCTTTCTTGAGGTGGACTATTAGATATGGATGCATGCTGGATAGTACGTAATGCCTACAGTGTTAGAACCCATGAACTGCATCTCATCATAATAGTATTGCTATACCTTCACGATTTGTCAATTGCCCAGCTGTAATTTGTTTACCCTGCATGCTAGTTTTCTTTGGAGAGACACCACTAGTGAAACCATGGCCCCCGGTCCTATTTTCCTCATTGATACAACCTCCTTTTATTTGCTTTCATCATTGTTTCTTTGCTGTACCGTTTTCACATTCACCACTTCCATACATTCGATATGTTTAATTCTCTAGTTTTCAGCAAGACGGCAAGATTGACAACCTTCTCGGAAAGTTGGGGCAAGAGAGAGTTTGTGTGTTGTGTGCAGGTTCCACGCTTGTTGAAGCGCCAGACAACAAGCAACCTTCTCCAAGACTTCGAAATCCTACTGGTTCGAATCAACTCTGGTTCTTTAACCAGGGGAAACTTCCACTATACTGCATCATACCTTCCTCTTGGGGTTCCCAACGGGGTGTGTGTGATCATCTACACTATCAGGCACCCCCTGGGGACCCCAGGGCACCCCTCCGGGTCTCCTTCGGTCTTTGTCTTCGTTCCGAGTAAAAACTGATCTCCGTGGATTTTCAGCCCATTCCGAGAATATTTCTTTAAGAACTTTTCTGAAATACAAAAACAGCAGAAAACAGCAACTGGCCTGTGGCATCTTGTTAATAGGTTAGTGCATGAAAACATCCGGAAAACGAAGGAAAACATGTGAAAACATGTGGAAAACATAAAGGCATTGGATAGGAAACAAGCATGGAGCATCAAAAACTATAGATACGTTTGCAAGGTATCACCTCCTCGTTGGGCTCGTCGTCGGAGGAGGAGTCCGATGGAACTTTGTCCCACCAGGGGACGTAGTCCTCGTTGTCCTCGTCGCTGTCATCGTTTGGGATGAAACCGTCGTTCCACCAGTGGTCACCCATTGTCGAGATAACAAAGAAGAGTAGAGAGAGAATGTGTGTAGAGAGAGAATGTGTGTAGAGAAGGGAATGAGAACTATGCGTCGTCTGTGGTACTTCTATACACGCGATACACTGGTGGAACATTAATGGCATCGAGGAGATCGAGAGAACATTGAAACCGCTTGTGGAAGTTGATGAGACAAGACACAGTGAACCGCCTCCTCGTATTCTCCACAATTGTGCGTTCGACAGTGAACCGTCGTTCTGACGATAGTGAACCACTCTCATATGCGTTGGACGCGTGTTCAGTGCATCTTGAACCATCTTGGGTGCACACTCGCGCGAACATATTCGTTTACGTGCATACATGTATTCATACCCGTTCGCAGCATTCTAAACAAAGAAAATGGCCAAAGTCATGGCTAGAGTCAAAGTCAAGGCAGAGTCGTAGTTTGTCAAAAGGCATGGCCAAAGTCTACGGTACCCGTTCGTGGCTGCATCTAGGGCATCAGCCAATCAGAGCGTAGAATCAGCCTACTCACAGATTGGATAAACCCTAGCGCCAGATCCAGACTGTCCGCGCACGAGGATCAACGGCTCTCAGTGTGTTGGGTTTTGAGGGGTTTAGAGAGGTTTTGAGAGGGATTCCGCGATTAGGGTCGAGCATAACTAATTCAAAAAAAAATCAAAAAAATGGAAAACTTTCACACACAGTCCTTTTATGTTACTAGGTTGCTACAAAAAAAATATGAAACTTGGTCTACGGATATTTCTATGAAAAAATCTTCACAAACTGAGCTATCATGAACTAGCTGGTGAGTTTTCAGGTGAAAATGAGTTAGGGTATGGGGTTATTCATACACTAGTCATTAACCCGTGCGACTGCACGGGCTAGTGAGTTGTGAATCGGAAAAATAATATTCCAAAGAGTCTGTGTAAATTTTGTGTTTAATCCATATTATTAACATGAGAGTTTTCAACTTTCATAGATTTACGTCCAAACATTCAGCAACTATCTATCACAATCACATTCGATTGAAACCTTTGGTAAGTCAAGACTATGATTATAGGGTAATGTTTTATTACCACACTCCGGCATCATATAATTTCATCATTGGATAAAAAGGAAAAAAAATAACTTAAACAAAATGCAGGATCTTTTCCTTCTGGTGTCTTCATCCTTATTTACCTATCTCAGTTTAATGAAAAAGATTGGTAACCAAAGGAGATACGTCTACAAAGAGTTTCAGAGCAGAATGTGCTGTACTGTAAATTCTTTGGTGCTTTCATAGTTCACTCAAATATAAGAATATCCAAAAGGTTAAAAAATATATTTTAATAGGAAAAACTTACAGTGGTAGAAAATACAATTGTCGAAGAAAAGATATGGCATCGCTTGCCATGCTTGTTGCTTGGGAGATTTTGTTGGAGAGAAACACGCTTGTCTTTCGAAACAAAGCATATATATGCCGCCGCCATGCTTATCACCGAAATGAAAGAGGAGGCGGCCCTTTTCCTTGCATGGACAGTACAAAAACGGGTCCTACACATGATATATATTTAACCATTAGTTGAAAATTTAAAGCTTTTGTCAAGACAATCTAATTCTGCCTGGTTATGCGGTCTAAGTAGTTTTTAATTAACCGTTCCATATTGTAGAGGCCAGACAGGAGCACCTTGATTATGTCTTTTCAAGAAGTAAAGAATAGAGACAGCGCACATGAATAAAAACTGAGCATGCTCTTCTTCTTCCGCTCCTAGATCAACCACTTTGTGTCCAATTCAGCTTGAAAATAATTAGTCACCTTTTTTTTCATGGATGTGGAGTTGTGGACAGCACATAATTAGAGCCTAAGAGTACTGGTTGAATTACATGTAAATCTAGATGCAGTAGTATCAATACATACGGATAGCTTGCTTATTCCTTGTTTTTTCATTCGTATATAGTTTGACTACAAAAGGTGGTTTATCCTATAACGTAATACTCCCTTCGTCCCAAAATAAGTGTCTTAAAGTTGTCCAAAAGTGGTTTCATGTCTACATACCTCCACTTTTAGGCAAATCTGAGACAGTTATTTTAGGACGGATGGATTACATGGCAATGAACCAACTGAAGTAATATAAATTTAAATACTGAAAATATCTCAGTTTGTGGTACCAAGACATAAGAAAAATATTTTTTTATATCTTACCAGTTGCCACAGACACTGAAATCTTGATTCACTAATCCTGAAATGAAAAGAAAACAACATATTAGAGTAGATCTTGACGCATAAAGAGAGTGAAAAATATTTATTTTCATGAATGAGATTCCAATCTGCGTTAGACGCATTTTCTGAAATAAAATGATATGTCTACCTCTGTTGTTAGACGTGAAAACCTGAACGTCAAACACGTCACTTTTTAAGGCTTGCTTTTTTTAAAGAAGAATATAGGCATGTCCACCCTCAAGAATATTATTTTCTTTCAGCTGTTGGATCTACTACATGAACGAATTCCAAGAAGCTCTAGACAAAAATAGAACGATTCAGATCTCCTATGAAAAGCAGAGCAAAGCACCATTTTATATAGTCTTTGTAGAACGGACCAGTCTATCTTATTGCATCAGCGATGTTGTTGTAAAGAGCGACAATCCAATAAGCAAGGATCATGAACTGAACAGAATAAAATTTAAATACTTATAAACCTAGAGCTTCTACAATGAATCAAAACCTGACATCCAGGATGTTACAAATAGTTCTTCACTCGAATTCTTATTGATTTAGGGAAGAAATAATTCGTACCTGAAAATTTGTTCACTGAGAAATCTGATGGATATTACATGCAGTAAACCCAAATCATACCGGGCTTGTTCTCATGCAAATCATTGTGCCTGAAAATGAGAAAAACTGGCTATGAAGTTCCAAGTATTTCTGCCAGAACAGCCTCTCAGACTTACATCTGCCGCAATCACGATCGACCGGCCGGGAGTTCTAATTGTACATCATATGAATTGCATCAGCTGAAGTACGTACGCTGCTGCATTGTCTAGAGCCGGTAGCGCTCGGGAGTTCCCAGCTATTCAGCCGCTCATGCTATAAGCAGCGCCGATCGATCCAGCCTTCGCTGCCCTTTGAAGAGCTGGAGCCGCGTGATCCGAGCAGAAGAAGATCTAGACACCGTCGGCGGCGGCACGCCCGCTGGATCCGATCGCACTTTTGCCGAGGCGTGATGGATGCGTATAGGAAACCATGTTCAGACTACGATGTTGTGCACTCCGAGGACTCTTAGCGTACGTGGATAAATTTTCCCTGCCCTCTTCTTAGATCAAAACCACATAATTTTAATCGCACGGTTGTTTTCACGGTTTACATGAGGATTAACGTGGGATCTCCTTTGGTGCCTCCAATTAGTAAATATAAGATAGTTTGTCCAAACAATCCAATTTTCGGCATGCACGTCATATTTTCATACTAGATGCCATGGCTCTCTTTTTGGCTCATTTTGAGAAGGTCGAAAGAACAACTTACTTACAAATGAGGCTGTTTACCCTAGTTTTCAGGTGAAAATGAGCTAGGGTATGGGGTTATTCATACATAGTTTGTCCGAACGATCCAATTTTCGGCAAGAACGTCATATTTGCACACTAGATGCCATGTCTATCTTTTTGGCTCATTTTGAGAAGGTCGGAAATACAACTTGCTTACAAATGAGCTGTTTTCAGGTGAAAATGAGCTAGGGTATGGGGTTATTCATACATAGTTTGTCCAAACGATCCAATTTTCGGCATGCACGTCAAATTTTAATACTAGATGCCATGGCTCTCTTTTTGGCTCATTTTGAGAAGGTCGAAAAAACAACTTGCTTACAAAGGGACCTATTTACGCTAGCTTTCACTAGAACAGAAAAGGCTATCAGTGGCGCACCAAATTGGAATTCTGTGGCGCACCCGCCAAAATGCTCGGTGCGCCACAGAATTCTCGCCACAAAAATTTATTCTGTGGCGCATGGGCTCGGTGCGCCACAGAATTATCACATTTCTATGGCGCACCAAAACCCCGTGCGCCACAGAATTCTCAAAAATTCAAAAAATTCAAAAAAATATAAAAAAGTTTAAAATAAACAGAAAAATCAAAAAAAGAAATAATATGAAAAATCCTATTTATTTGAATTATTTTCAGATTTTTTGAATTATTTGAACTGATAACTTCCCGCTAGGTCACCCATCCTCAAATTGCTCCAACCCTAGCACGCTTAACTTCTAAGTTCCACCCACTCCACCTACCCTTGTGCTACTCAAGTTCTTATTGATATATATATCATATGAATCCTCTTAAGTCTTGTATGTGTATATGTGTGGTATGTGTATAAATGTGTGTTTTTAAATTTCAGATTTTTCAAAAACTTCTAAAGTTTCAAAAGGAGATTCAAAAGTTTCAAAAGATCCAAAAAATCCAAAAAACTTAAAAAAATTTAAAAATCCAAAAAATCCAAAAAATTCAAAAAAGTCAAAACACTTCAAAAAATTCAACAATCTTCTTTGTTATACATTTCTGTGTCTTTTTTTGGACTTTTTGAATTATTTAATTTTTCTTAATTTTTTTAATTTTTTCCTTTTTTTTGATTTTGCTGCGAAAAATCGTCTGTTTGAAATAACTTTTTTTCTTTTGGAATTAGAGGAATCTGTGATTTTTCTCACGTTTTTTTGACATATTTTTTGCATTATTTCGATGTCGTATGCAAAAGTTATGGCCGTTACAAGTTTTTTTTTCCTGTTTGTTGCAGAAAAGGTCGAAATTCATATTTCAAAATTTCAATACCTACTAGACACTCAAACCTAACTACATGTCAAATGATTCTATTTATTGAAATTTTTAGCATTTTCTTTTACTTCCTGCAAGACTAAAAAGGCGATCCACGGGGGGGGGGGGGGGGGGGGGGTGGGATTCATGCCCATGTCAAATGTCTAATTTCTGTGGCGCATGTGGTTTAGTGCGCCACAGAAATGTGACTTTCTGTGGCGCACCGGGCTTGGTGCGCCACAAAAAATAATTCTGTGGCGCACCAATTAAGGGTGCGGCACAGAGTGCCAACCTACCTATATAGGGTTTCCCTACTAGTGTTTGGGGCTCATTTAGACCACATTTCTCATGAATATGATTTTTACTTCACAAAAGAGATCGGATTGACCACCTATCATATATTGCAACAACATCAACAACACCAAATGAATTCAAATTTCGACGCAAGTTTAAATTTTGGCTTATATTTGATTTTTGGCTCAAATTTCAATTTCATTGAAGAAACATTATGCATAAAAAACAACTACAACTTGATTTCTCTAACATAACTTAAAAACAACTAGTACATCTACTAGTACATATATTTGTCAATCAATTCACAACTGCTTAAAGTCCATGGCGGCGGCGACGTCGTCGTCATCAACCTCGATCGGATCCTTTCTTCTGCCCGTGCCCTGCACCTCCATTGGGACCTTTCCCTTGCCCTTGCCCTTGACCTCGCTCTTGCGCCAACGACAGGGCCATAGCCTTCCGCAGGTTCTCCGCGTACTCCGAGTCTCTCGCCTGCTCAGCGGACTGCCTGGCCAGCTCCGTGGCGTGGTGGTCGGCCCTGGCCCAGGCCAGACCCTGGTCCTCCTCCTCGGATTCAAGATTGATGAAGGGAATGGGTTGGACATCCTCGATCCGGCGTGACCGCGAAGGGGTCCTACTCGAGCTCGAAGGGGTCGTGCTCCAAGCCGGTTGGATCCGTCTCGAACGTGAAGGGGTAGTGCTCGATTGTGAACTGGCGCCGTCGCTCGAATCAAGCCACCAAGGATAAATGATGTGGCGGCGCCGGTTGGAGCCACCGGGATTGGAGCGGCGGGCACCACGAGCCATGCAAATATCAGAGGACTGGGGAGGGGAAAGGAGAGGAGGAGGAGTTTAGTGGGGGCGCGTGGGTGCAGGGGAGCGTAAAATTGCCGCTTTTCTAGGCGTCTGCGGCCGGAACCGCAGTAATGGCGACCGGGGAGCGTTGGCCATTGATTCGGTTCGTCAGAGCCTGCGGCGGGACAGACTAGCCAAAAGACACGGAAAGGCGGCGGAGCAGAGGAGCGGCCAGGCCGGTAGCGTAGGCGGCGGAGCAGAGGAGCGGCCAGGCCGGCAGCGTACACGGCGCCGCAGCTTTTTGCCAGGCAGGGGAGCGCCATTGAAGGCGTGCCAATTCGGGACAGGGAGCAGCATCGACGTGCACCTACTCTTCCTCCGTCGCTCCCACTTAAATGGGTCCCACCCGTGACAGACTTGGCCCTTTGAATGGTCAACGAACTTGACCTGACGGGAACAGCCGTTCAACACCCTTGCGCGCCTGGGAGGAGCGAAGTGGGGCAAAAGTGAGGAAAACTAAGGCCGTGGGGCACCAGTGAGGAAAACATCACCAAGTGGGGCACAGAAGTAATAATCCCTTAAAAGAATGGATAATTTACCCAAGAAACTGGATTTTAAGATTATCAAGGAGTAAGTATCGGTATCACATATGACCAGCAAGCTTCCCTGCCCAGGCTTCACATGGGTGAAAATTTTACACTTTTACGTTCTTAAGAGGGTACTTCAGAAATAAAAAAGAAGAATCATTGACAGCCTCAAATAGAAGCATGTGGGTTCTAGAGGGGCAAAGCTCTTTAGCCCGTCGGGACACAAAGACTTGACTTACTAGTATGGGCCGCTCCCAAGGATCCATCGCCGATACCTTGTTCGGACTAAGTGTCGCTCCCATTGCAGAATTCACACGGTTCCGTACTTGAACTATGACCGGTACAATATGGTTGTAGACGTGACACCAATACATATAGAATTGGATATGTGGAGAATATAAATATGTGAATCCAAGATATCAAGTCCCATGTCTCTGCGTGAGCCCAACTAAACCATGATGATTTCTTGCTTATCATATCACACTTCTCTCTGGTAATATCATGGCTAACAAAGGTTATAAAGAGACGATACCATTCAGCTAATGGTACCATGAGCCATGAAGAGATAGAAGCAATAAAACATCTCTTACACAATATCAATATCAATATCAATATCAAAAAAAAAAAAAAAAAAAAAAATCTACAAGCACCACAACGGAGTAATAATAACAAGATATAAACTAGAAGTAGCAAAGCTACTACTAACATGATTTAAGAATTAGCAAAGCAGGTACTTGCCTCAGTAAAAAGATATATATATATATTTTGTGTATAAAACCTTTTTAGCGAATGTATCTTTTCCGATCCATGAACCACATCGTTGTCCTATGTATCTTCTAAATATACGATTGGCTTTCCACTATGTCGAGTAAGTATCTTTCTCTGTATTTCCTCATCCGTGTATGTCCACATCATCAGCAGCTCTGCCTCACCGGCGTAACCTCACTGCGTTTCAATCTCCTGAGCGATGGATCGAGCCTGTGGTGTTTGTAGTTTATAGAGCGACTAGCGACTAACGTCAGCAATTTATAGGAAACGATTGGTCGAGCACTACCAAAATAGCTAGCCGGCCTCCGTATAGACACACATGACACCGTCTGTCTCTGAGAGTGCACTCATCACCGAGGTTGTGGCTCTACAGTAGCTTGTGGAGAATCTTCTATGGTGCTGCCGATGGAGCTGGCCCATTGGAGTCCTTAGCATCTTCACCACCACCGTCTGAATCCTGCGAGCCACCTGCCTCGGTGGACAGTGGAGGTTTGGTTGCTTCTATCACTCTCTCATCCTCGAGTGACGGGGTTGTTGAGGCAGGTGTGTTGGCGCCTTGCTCTGATGCTCTCTTTGCAAAATATCTTGGCGACTTGCTCGTCTATTTGGAGGTGGCTTGCCCTGGATATGTCAAGGAGATTGTTTGCGTCTTGGCGGGCAAGGCTTCGAAGGGTGTTATCATGAAGGTGGAGAGGTCTCTTCGGAGGGCAAAAAGAAGAAACGCCTTTCAAGGAAAGCTTCCGCTGCTTGATTGTTGGGGCCATTTTGGGTTGTCGTCTTGTCAGTCCGTGGTTGTTTTAGTTTGGGCGAGTTTGTTGTCGATCGGATGGTTGCTTGCTTTGTAATTGTTGGTTTGTGGTTGTGGTCTTGTTGTATCAGTTTTCGCCCTGTTTTCCGTTAATTAATTGGGCAACTCTCTTCTTCTTCTTAATTAATACTCCATCCGTCCCAAAATACAAGGCGCACTATTTTTATGCTTGTCATTGATGTTCGACTTTGACCACTAATATGTAATAAATTATATGGATTGAGAATGTATAAATGGTACCGTTAGATTCGTCTTGTAAAAAAATTTCATTTCATATATGTTTATACTTATTTTATGGACATATTATAAGGACAAATTATGGTCAAAGTTAGACATCGTTGACCAGCGAAATTAAATGGCGCCTTGTATTTTGGGACGGAGGAAATACTAGATGGGGACTAAACTTTTGCCCCGTTTTCAGAAAAAAAAAACCGCAAGCCGCAATAGTGTAGGAGCTGCCAAATGCAGCTCCCCTTCCGTCTACCTTGAGTTGCCTCTCACAACTCACACACACAAGAATGGACACAGATGTTTGGCCTCGAACTGCCACTCACAGCCGAGCTTTTCTCCTCCACTATTTCTGTTAAAGCAAACATGAACGCACAGCCTTAAATAGGCTGACACACGCCACGGCCGGAGGCCACGCTCCGACTAACGGCAGGCACTAACAACCTGACCAGCATGCCACGCCACACCGGCTACTAACACAAGACCCGGCTAACATGCACACACTTGTAGCTAGCTAACAAACTACGACCTGGCCAAACTCTTGCGTGCAACTAACTAGACCAGCTAGGTGATCTGATCTCTCGGCTAGCTCTTGTGCAACACATTTTCCTTCAGCTCTTGCATGAAGCACCCCATCACGGTCCTCGGCATCTCGCCACGAGTCGCATCTCACGACTATCTCCGGCGTCTCACCTTGCATCCCATGCTGAAACCGAAACTGTACGTATCTCATGTACCAGCCGCACACCAAGCTATACGACTGCCTGATCACCTAACTACATGCAGATACAGAATATCAAGATTAGCGCTAACAAATAGCTCTTGACCTTTGCCCTTTCGCTGCTAGTAGATCTTCCCTTGAGATCAACCAAATGGTCACTCGTTGTTTCCTGGACACCACGCATGCAACCCACGTATAGAATATAGATTAGCTACCCTCTCTTGTGCTGCCACCACATCCATCACTAGTGGAAACAAGAGCTTTGGTGGAGAGGGGTGTTGGGCTCTAGTCCCGGGCGTGGTTCGAACCCGGACTAGAGGAGGGAACTAGTACCGGGCCGGCTGCTCCGACGCTGCGCAGGTCGGGTCCCGGGTTGTAGGGCACCTCTAGTTCCGGGCCGTGATACCACCCGGGACCGAGGCAGTCAGCGGCAGGGTGGAGACAGGAGGGTGGACCTTTCGTCCCGGGCCGTGGTACAGCCCGGGACTAGAGGTCCCGCTATATCATCTCCCACCCCGGGCCAGCCACCATTTTTGAACTCTCAAGCTCATCTTCATTGTTTCCTCTCTCAAACTCAAGTGTAGCCCCATTTTTTTCCAAGATTTGTCAAGATAGACGGCACCCATCTCTCCAAGGGTTAGCAACACTTGATCCTTTCACCCGGCGGCCGAATTTTAGCCATTTCCATACAAGTTTAGCTCATTTCATTTTTATAGTGCTACCTAGGTGTTTGATGAAATGCCTAAACTAGGTAGTTCATTTTTTTATGTATTTTGAGCTCAAATTAATTTATTATTTGTGGATTTTAGTGTCGTCTCGGTCCTCACCGCCGTCGATAGCCCCGCCATCCCGTGACCGGCACCACCTCGGTGAGCCTCTTCTTTTATCTTTTATTTTACAAAATTACTTGTATGATTTGAATGCATAATTATTTTTCTTGTATAATTTTCTTATGTTTTTTATATGTATAGTGTCATGGTTTTGATATCCGTCCCCGTCGGCCCTCGTCCGGTCTATGATTCGGATGTGGTATATTTTTATCACTATTTATTTTGTTTCGTGTTTATAACAATCATGCCGACCAAATTGACATAGATATATTTTTATTTAGGAGGTAGTTGAACCGGAAATTCCAGCCGACCCTATTGTAGAGTTTTTAAAAAAGAAAACAACGATTTGAAAGCAAAATTGAAGATAAGTGAAGATCTTCGTCTCCAATGCCTAGAAGAGAAGATGGTATTGGACTTGAAGATTGCCGACATCGTTGATGCTCACGGGGTCGAGCTTACCGACGTCGTCGCTGTTCACGAGATGAAGATGGATGCAATGCGCTTGAAGCTTAGAAAGATTAGAAAATATGTCATTAGTCAAGAGGCTTGGTATCATTATGCTGTTGGTTCAATAGTTACCTTAGTTGCGATTCTGATCGCATTTGTTGTTGGATTTAAATTCTTTAGATAGTTGTATTCTAGTTTCAATTAATTTATGTTTTATGAGAACTATGTATTACATTTGGTCACTACTATACTTTGGTTTTAATGTGATGAACTTGTATTAATGAATATGTATGTTTCCTATTATGTTGGTTTATCGTAATGGGTTTTAGCGGTGATTTGCAGATGAGTCATCCATGGATGTACGCTGACCGACGCTCTAAAGAGTACATGGATGGCGTGCAATCTTTTCTCAATGTGGCTAAGGATAACAAGGGGCCGAATGGTTTTATGTGTTGTCCATGCAAAAATGTCGGAATGAGAAGGATTCCCTAACACAGACAGAATTCACCTCCACCTGATAACTTCTGGTTTCATGCCCGGCTATAATTGTTGGACCAAGCACGGAGAAAAAGGGGTTATGATGGAAGACAACGAAGAAGAAGAGAACGATGACAACTACATGTACCCTGAATACGTTGGTAACCCAACAGGGGAAGCTGATGATGAAGAGGTACCAGATGATCCCATCATACATGATGATTTACGTGGGGTCATCGTTGATGCACATACCCTAGCAGAAACTACACTTGAGAAGTTGAAGTTGGAGCGCATGTTAGAGGATCACAAAACAAAGTTGTACCCAACTTGCGAAGATGGCAACACAAAGCTCGGTACCACACTGGAATTATTGCAATGGAAGGCAGCGAATGGTTTATCTGACAAGGGATTTGGGAGTTTACTGAAAATAGTGAAGGACAAGCTGCCGGCTGGTAACGAATTGCCCGAGAGTGCGTATGAAGCAAAGAAGATTATCTGCCCTCTAGGATTAGATGTGCAGAAGATACATGCATGCATTAATGACTGCATCCTCTACCGCGGTGAGAAGTATGAGAATTTGAATGAATGCCCGGTATGCGGTGCATTGCGGTATAAATCAGAGCAGATGACCCTGGCGATGTTGAGGGCCTGCCCGCCAGGAAGAAGGTTCCTGCCAAGGTGATGTGGTACGCTCCTATAATACCACGGTTGAAACGTTTGTTCAGAAACAAAGAGCATGCCAAGTTGTTGCGATGGCACAAAGAAGACCGCAAGAGCGACGAGATGTTGAGACACCCGGCTGATGGGTCGCAGTGGAGAAAAATCGATACAGAGTACAAGGAATTTGCACGTGACCCAAGGAACTTAAGGTTTGGTCTTAGCACGGATGGCTTTAATCCTTTTGGGGAGCAGAGCAGCAGTCATAGCACCTGGCCTGTGACTCTATGTATCTATAACCTTCCTCCTTGGTTGTGCATGAAGCGGAAGTTCATTATGATGCCAGTGCTCATCCAAGGCCCGAAGCAACCCGGTAACAACATTGATGTCTACCTGAGGCCATTAGTTGATGAACTTTTACAGTTGTGGCGTGATGAAGGGGTACCTGTGTGGGATGAGTACAAACAAGCGGAATTTAACCTACGAGGGTTGTTGTTTGTAACCATCAATGATTGGCCTGCTCTTAGTAACATTTCAGGACAGTCGAACAAGGGATACAATGCATGCACACATGTTTAGATAGCACTGAAAGTATATATGTAGGTAACAAGAATGTGTACCCGGGTCATCGTCGATTTCTTACAACTCAGCATCCCCTAAGAAAGAAAAGCAAGCAGCAGCATTTCAAAGGTGAGGCAGATGCCGGCCGAAGCCACCCCTCCAAAGTGGTGAAGATATATATGATGCGGTCAAGGATTTAGATGTAATCTTTGGAAAGGGTCCTGGCGGACAGTCTGTTCCGAAGGACGCTAACAACCACGTTCCCCTGTGGAAGAAGAAGTCTATATTTTGGGAACTACCCTATTGGAAAATCCTAAAGGTCCGCTCTGCAATCGACGTGATGCACGTGACGAAGAATGTTTGCGTGAACCTGCTAGGCTTCTTGGGCGTGTATGGGAAGGCAAAAGATACTCCGGAAGCACGAGAGGACCAGCAACTTTTGAAAGACCCAAAGAACCTGCATCCAATGAGGACGGATAAAGGACGTCTACGTCCTGCTAGCTACGTTCTTACCAAAGAAGAGAAGGAGATATTTTTTGAAGTCCTGAGCAGTATGAAGGTCCCGTCTGGCTTCTCGTCGAATATAAAGGGAATAATAAATATGGCAGAGAAAAAGTTCCAGAACCTAAAGTCTCATGACTGCCACGTGCTGATGACTCAACTGCTTCCGGTTGCATTGCGGGGGCTTCTACCGGAAAATGTTCGAGTATCCATTGTTCAGCTATGTGCGTTCCTCAATGCAATTTCGCAGAAGTCAATCAGCCCAACCACTCTATTAAGGTTACAGAAGGATGTGGCTCAATGTCTCGTTAGTTTTGAGTTGGTGTTCCCACCATCCTTCTTCACTATTATGACACATCTCCTAGTACACCTGGTCGACGAGATTCACATTCTGGGTCCTGTATTTCTACACAATATGTTCCCCTTTGAGAGGTTCATGGGAGTGTTGAAGAAGTATGTTCATAACCGTGCTAGGCCAGAAGGAAGCATCTCCAAAGGGTATGGAACAGAGGAGGTCATTGAGTTTTGTGTTGACTTTATTCCCGGCATTAAGTCGATTGGTCTTCCTGAATCGCGACATGAGGGGAGACTAAGTGGAAAGGCACTCTAGGAAAGAAATCATACATATGCAGGGACGGGTATTCTTTCACAAAAGCACACTACACAGTTCTGCATAATTCCACTTTGGTGGCTCCGTATATCCAGATGCACAAGGATATTGTACGCTCTAACAACCCGGGGATGGATGACTCCGCCATTGCAAAGGAACACATGGAGAATTTTGGCGGTTGGTTGGAAACGCATCTGAACAACAACAACACAGTCTCAGATGAGCTGTTCTTGTTGTCTAAGGGGCCATCTTCGACTATTTGGACTTTCCAAGGGTATGAGATAAACGGGAATACATTTTACACGAACGCCCAAGATAAAAAGAGCACCAACCAAAATAGTGGTGTCCGCTTTGATGATAAGAGCACGAATGAGGCCACGGTCACATATTATGGTTGCATAGAGCAGATATGGGAACTTGACTATGGACCTTCTTTGAAGGTCCCTTTGTTCTGGTGCAAATGGTTCAACCTGAGAGGCGGCGGGGTAAAGGAAGACCCATTGTACGGAATGACTACAGTGGATCTCACGAATGTTGCGTACGACAACGAACCATTCGTTCTAGCCAAGGATGTGGCTCAGGTTTTCTATGTGAAGGACATGTCTACCAAGCCAAAAAAAAGAAAAGATAAGGAAGTGAATACATCAGCCGATGAGCCAAAGCGCCACATAGTTCTTTCAGGGAAAAGAACCATCGTGGGAGTGGAGGACAAGACAGACATGTCAGAAGATTACGACAAGTTTCATGAAATTCCGCCCTTCAAAGTGACCACTGACCCAAGTCTCAAGTTATATGCAGACCCTTGTCCATGGTTACGGAGCGATCAGAAGAAAGGGTCTCACAAAAAGAAAAAGCGAAGACTAAATAGGGATGTTGTTCATGATGTGTAATAATTTATTAAACTTTTATATAATTTATAGTATGGAGGACAAGACAGACATGTCAATGAAATCAAGCGTATGGCGGTGGCGGAATGTAGTACTTAATTTATAAATTTTTGATGTAGCATCAAACTTTGTGATGTGAAATGATCCACTGCGCATGTAGTACTTGATTTATAAATTTTTGAATTGATTTTAAATTAAGCGTATGTAGTACTTAATTTAAAACCAAGCGCATGTGATACTTCATTTTAAACCAAAACAGAAAACAGGAAAATGAAAGCAATTTTTACTTAATTTAGACAAGTAAATCAAAAGATATAAAAAAGTAAGAAACCAGAAAATTAAAAAAAATTAACCTCTAGTACCGGGCCGTGCGACCACCCGGTACTACAGGTCCACTGGGCTTGGCGCGCAAATTTTCGCGGCCCTGAGGGACCTCTAGTACCGGGTGGTAACACGGCCCGGTACTAGAGGGTCTCTAGTACCGGGTGGAGCCACGGCCCGGTACTAGAGGCCTTTTTGGCGCTACTTCTAGTGGCTCGGGCCGAAAATTTGCCCAAGTCCAGCAAATCGACGCTCCGCCTCCGGGCTCCAGACGACGCCGCCCCCTGCGCCGCCAGGCTGCCGGATTTCGTCCCCGCGCCGCTGCCGCCCCGGCCGTCCGCCCTCTCCTGCTCCGGCCCCGGCCGTCGCCGTCCTGCTCCTGCTCCGGGCGCGGCCGTCCCCGCTCTTCCCCCGAGCAAGATCGTCGTCCCCGAGCAAGCAAAGCTCGCCCCCGACCCACGGTGAGCTCGTCCCCCCACCAACTACTCTCTCCCTCTCTCAGATCTAGCGCGCGGCGGCGGACCCTAACCACGGGGCCGGCGCCGGAGTTGGCAAACAAGAACAGATTTTTTAGGGCCTAAGGGCCGATTTCATTATAATTAGGGGGAGGCCACAAACGGCCGATTACATTGGGGGGGGAGGCCATTAATAAGGCCATTACATTGGAGGGGGGAGGGGGGTCGTCGTCGCCGGTGCCGCCTAGTCGTCGAGGACGATGAAGGGCGGCGGGGTCCAGAGATGCTCCGGTGGCGCCTGCTGCTGCGGTGGCGCCTCTGCTGCTGCGGTGGCGCCTCCTGCTGCTCCGGTGGCCTCCTGCTCCTGCTCCTGATCCGCCGACCAGCTCCCGCCGTAAAGACCCAGGACTGGCCAACGAGGCCGGGAGGCAGAGGAGGCGGCGGCGGAAGGTCCTGCTCCTGCTCGCGTTCCATGGCGTAGTGCCACGGCTCGACCTCGTCCGGGTCGTAGTACTGCGGTGGCGGTGGCGGCGGCATCAGGGCCGCGGCCCTCACCTTCTCCCACCTCTTGATCTCGTCCTCGACGAGGCTGAGGTTGGAGGCCTCGTACGCGGCCACCATCTCCGGGTCGTCCTCATCCTCGGGGACCTCCTCCTCGAACCACAGCGCGTCGGGCAGCGCTGGGTAGGCGGATTGGACGGCGCGGGGCGCCGGGGCGAAGTAGGAGCGGCGGCGTCCTCGTGCTCGTCCTTGAGCCACTGCTCCCAGTGTGGGGAGTCCGCCGCGTAGACGGGGTCGTCGCGGAGCTCCGCCGGGAGGAGGCGGCGCCGGCGCGCGATCTCCCTGTCCAGTTGCCTCCCAGGGAGCGGGACCGCCGGCACCGGAATCCTCTGCGGGTTCAGGTGCCAGCCCTCGGGGAGGTGGACGTCGCTCCACTCCAGCGTGGCGGCGTTGTCCCAGTGCCACTGGCACTCCGGCTCCGGCACGTAGCGCCGGCGCCGGATCCTCCTCCCTCCGGCGGTGGTGGTGGTTCGTGACGGCGCGTCGGGTGCGTGGGCGACCGCACCGGTGGCGCGGTCCTCCGCACGCCCTGCGGAACGACGCCCAAGGCCGCCGGCGGTGGAGGCGGTGGAGAAGCGCGGCGACGGCTGGAGGACTCGCCGGCCTCGTTCTTCGGGGACTTCCCGAACCAGCGCGACATGGCGGCGAGGGCACTGGACGGGCGGAGGGGAACCGTGGGAGCGGAGCGGAGTGGAGTGTCCATATCCGCACGGGCGCGTCCCTTTTTAAAGACCAGGACCGTCGGGAGGGGAACCGTCGGGTGGGCCAGCGCCCGAGTCGCTGGCAAGTGGGCCAGGAGCATTGACTCCGGGTGGGCGGGGGCTGTTGGTGCTCCGCATTGACCACGGGGGGTGAAGGCGAGGCGGCCGGGTGGGAACACGAGGCGGGGAGGTGAAGACGAGGCGGGGCGGGAACACGAGGCAGGGCGGCGGGGTCAGAACTGGGTCGCTGGCAGGTGGGCCAGCATTGACCACGCGTGGCCAGTGGGCGGTCACACGTGGCGGTGGGGCGGGTAGGCGCTGGCAGGTGGGCCAGCGATGACCACGGTGGCCACCTTTGACCAGGTTCTGGCCCAAATTTGGGCTGGGCTGGGATTGGGACAGCCTATGTTTTTTTTGAAAGATTTTTTCTTTAGATGCAATATTAAATTGTTTTTGTTGCATATTTGTATAGTTCCCTCCTTTGAATTATTGTACTAATGCTATTATTGTTTTATCTTTTTTTTGTATTAGTTAAACAATGGATGTCGATGCTCCCTTCGCAACGAGAGAAGGGGAAGAAGAGATACTTTCCTACATTTTGGAACCCGGTGAATTTCGGCATCCCGCGGAAGGAGCTGAAGATGAGGACTCGGAAATTGGTGGACCCACGCCGTCTGGCGAGGTATATTAAGCCTATGTTGAGCAGATGCAATAACTGATTTGTGCATATATATGTATTCACACATGTTTCATATTTTTAGACCTCCGCATCGAACCAATCCACTAAACGAGGCCATGCCCAAGGGATGGGCAAAGATGAGCATCTCACAATTGACGAGGTGAATGCAACTACTGGCCAACCACTGGCACCCGTGCCGAACGCAGTTAAGTTTGTGCATCAATGCGGAGTCACTGTCAGGGACAACGTTTATATCAGCACTCAGGAATGGATTAAGCCAAAGTTAGAGGGAGTTAGTTACGTCGACAAGAGAACCAAAGATGTGCTTTGGAACAAGCTCATTGCACATTTCACCCTACCGGTCTTGGAAGATGAGGTGAAGACAAAAAAAATGACGGACAAAGTCAAGCATTTCGCTCTTAAGAAGATGGCTCAACAATTCAATAACTACAAGAACAAATTATTCCGTGAGTGGGAAGAAGATGGGAAACTTCCGGATTTCACCGGCACACGAGAGAGGCAGCGGCCTCACTGGCCTGCATTTCTGGAGTACAAGAAATCAGAACGAGCTAAGAAAAGGTCGCAAACGAATAAGAATAATGCAGCGAAAAAGAAGTATCACCATAAGATGGGGCCAGGTGGCTACCGAGTTGCCGAGCCTAAGTGGGAAAAAATTGAGTCCGAGTTGCGTGCAAAAGGGCTCACCCCGGTCACAGAGGAATGGGACAGAAGGATAAGGAATTGGCTACTTGCGCATGGAGGGGAGTATGACATGGAAACAGGGGAGTTAATAATTGATGAAAGCAAAGTAGTCAACGGAGCCCAAAAAAAATTATTGACTTAATTGCCAAGTCTAAAGAGGGAAAGTTTATTTCCGACAGAGAGAAGGACGAGCTGTCAGAGGCCCTCGGGACCAAAGAAAAAGGAGGATCAACACGAGGCTTAGGAGAAGTGCCGTGGATTGAAGGGTTTCCCCAGGACCGTGCCTCTTATAGAAGCCGATTGAGAGCAAAGAGGAGGAAGGAGCAGCAGGAATCAGACCGGTTGATGATCTTAGAAAGAAATCATGACCAGATGGTTGCTCTCTATAAGGAGCAGCAGAAGCAAATAGATCAAATGCGCGAGCAAGGGGCGCCAACTCTTCAGCTGGAACAAGCGAGTCAAGGCGGCCCATCGCATCGCAGAAGCAGCGTGGCTTCCTCGGTTATGGTCGGTGATGATGAGACAAGTTACCCCGTGGATTATATCACGGAGAAAACAACTTGTGAGCTGCATGTCCCAGTATTTAACTTATCCATGAAGGCGGCGGACGGCTATGCATTCTCCATTGACTCTACAGCATCGTGGCTTGGCAATGCCATTCCAGATGGATTTGCTCGTGTCGGCGTGGATCAAGTTGTACAAGGATATGAATCACTGAACCTTGAGTTCCCAAGAGCTGATGATGAGTCGGTGCTAGGGGACGTCGTGGGTGGTCTAATTCTATGGCGGAAGAAATACATCAAGTTTGAAGGCTGGGCGCCAAGGCCACCATCGTCTCCGCCAATTCACGATTCACCACCTGATGACGATGAAGGGGACGACAACCATCAGTCGCCTCCGCATCAGTCGTCTCCGCCGCCGCGTGCGCCGACTCCACCGCCGCGTGAGCCGACTCCACCGCCGCGTCAGCCCACTCCGCCGCCGCATGAGCCGACTCCGCCGCCGCATGAGCCGACTCCTGAGCCCCGACATAGGAAGGGCGCCACTTCGTCGTCCATGGGATTCGGGCGAGACCCCCGACGTTCGCCCCTCCCAAAAGTACCCAAAAGCCTTGACGACCTCAGAGCTTGCGACATGACTAAAGAGCAATTGGATGCGTGGGTGGATGCAGACACAAAAAGACAGCTTGCACGGAAAAAGCCCGAGGAAAAGCAAACATTTACTGCAAAGGAAAACAAGTGGGCTATTGGATTCATCACGGAACCATCGCAATATGAGAAAAATAAGCCAGATAACTATTTACGAGCTCTGAGTAAAAGTAGTAGCTCTCCCAAGACGAGAAGTAGTAGTGCCAGAGGGAAAAGAGACGTTGCCCAGCTCGGACAACAGGCAAACCAGTCGATAGCCCCGCTCGTAGTTATACCCAGTGGTCATGGCTCCGTGACGGACCTAATTCCTACTTTATCCTTGAAGAAGGACTTTGCTGCAGATGCTGGTATTACTCTTGCTCAACTGGACAACGAAAATCTCTTTCCGTCTGATGTAGATGATTCATGGAAATGGAAATGGGGGAGGTCCCTGCTGCGAGGTGATCAGATAAAGTTTCTACCGACATGTATGCGACAACTCCATAGTTGGTACATGAAAACCACAAAGGAATTTGATGACTTTTTGATCTGTGTGAAAGTTACAAAAAATCATTTCGCGGGTGAAGACATGTTCACAATTCAGCTCGAAGAACTCTGGTACTTATACAACCTTGACTCCCTCGACTTGGCTCTCGTCGGTGCCTACTGTCTGTAAGTGATTCAATTCATTTATTTCCAAAAAAGATAAAGTCTTTAGCTCTCAGCTCGTTCATTGCCATCGCTAATTATGCTCACTACGGTATTATGCAGAATGAAGAGTGATGAATGTGAGAAAGGGCATCTATGGCTTTGGGTTCGTTAACCCAGTACGAGTTAATGCAAGGACACTAAAAAACCACGTGAAGGACACGGAGAAGAACTTGCTAAATGCCCTAATGAAGCAACATTTCAAGGAGATAATGTTTCCTTACTTCTTCAGGTAAGAGAGTGTTACTCGCTTGTACAAATTAAGTGTAACTGATGAGTTACTGACGTGTATATAATCATGCGCAGCGATCATTACATTCTGCTAGTCATTGAAGTTGATAGATCAAGAGTTCAAGTCTACGACTCATTGGACTGGCCTGAGGAGAGGTACCAAAGCATTCTAGATACGCTCCAAAGGTAATTTCAAACATTATCGCACTATATCAGTCTCTCTTATTGATTTCAGAGATATCAAGCAACTAATAACTCATTTATTCTTTTTTTTGCCGGCAGGGTTTGGAAACAATTCAAAGCGAGGACAAAGGGTTCAGGTTCATTTGAAGAACAGCTGACTTTTGTTCACCCACAGGTAGGTAGTACGGTCTAGCTAGGTTCGCGCATCTCTTTATTTATAGTTTTCAATACCACTATATGTTGACTATGATTTGATTGAATTCTATTCTCGTAAAGTGGATCGAGAGGCAACCACAGGGGACCAATTTCTGTGGATATTTCGTTTGCGAGTGGATTCGTCGTTCGGTCACTGAGCGGGACCCAAAGAAATTTTTAGACGTACGTGAACAATCATATTCATCAATTGATCTCCAGTGTCATTCATAATTTTTGATAGTCATGATTAATATTCGTATTGATCTCCTTCTTTTATAGGCAGAGCCATTGCGCGAGAGTATGCCACTAAAGAAGCGCTTTCAAGCACTAGCAGAGGAACTTGCGGGGTTTCTGCTCAGCGAAGTCATACCTACAAAAGGAACATACAATGGAGAATAGCGGTGAAGTCCCGGTTATGATCTCCCGTGTAACCGAATAGACGGGCTCTAGTCCCGGTTATGATCTCCACACACGTGTAATCGAATAGACGGGCTCTAGTCCCGGTTATGAGCACCTCCATGTAACCGGATAGACGTGAACATATTTTTATTTATGAACATTTTGATATGTTATATGTAGTTTCTGTTTTTAATTAATTAAACGCATATTTTTTTGCACCATTTCAATATTAAATTGGGAGGAAAAACAAAAAATTACAGGCTGCCACGTGTGAGGTCCTTGGTCCCGGGTCGTATGACCAATCGGGACTAGAGGTCCTCCACCACGCCCGCGCCTCGGCGGCCACGTGGGAGCCTGTTGTTCCGGGTCGTAACGGACCCGGTACTAGAGGGGGGCCTCTAGTGTCGCCTTGCTAGTCCCGGGTAGACACCCGGTACTAGAGGCCCTTACGACCCGGGACCAGTGGCCCTGTTTCCACTAGTGCATGCATAGCCACGTAACCCCTTTACTCCTTCATGATTGTTACGCATGCGGCATGCCGATCAGATCTCGTGAGATCTTAGACCAGCCATACTGATGGCGCGATGAACCAAAAAGATCGAACCGATCTGATATGTCTGCAGTGTATGAATCGGCATGAGCACTAAACATGGGATCTAGCTGCTACAAAATACTATTTTTCTCTAGTCTCAATGCATGCCATCTACGACGTGGTTGTTGTGGTGGTGCTCTACCTTTTCTTCTCTCGCAAACTAGCATCGATGTATTAACGATTCATTGAACACTTTGAATCGCTTTTTGTACGCACTGTGGCTAGTCTTGCCTACGTAGATGATTAGGCTTGTTACGTGTGCCTCAGTTTCTGTAACCGTGACTTGGAACCTACAAGCCATGCTCCGCACGAAATGAACAACTTTCATTGCCCGCTGTCACGAGTAAGGTGCGTTGGTTCAAGGAAGAGCACTAACCTGTGTAGAACCAATCCTCGAACCAACGATCGCCTTATTCGTGGAGTGTACATAGCAATGAAAATCACACACTACACAAACAATCTATAGCAGACAACCTAAAAGGCAATGGAAAGCATGCAAATCACACACTACAACATCAAGATGATCACAATCAACCACATCCGGATAGCAGATCATCTGAATAGACATTCACTAGCAATAACTACCATCTTATCCATCTAGATCTACCCCAGCTCTAAGCTACAAGATCAAGGTTTAGAGGTTTCTTATAGTCACCGGACTTGTGGGAGAGGAAGAAGGGGAAGAAGCAATATCGATGCTGATGACCATCGCCTCCGCGCTCCTCAGATAAGTCGGCGAAAGAAGCTCCCGCCATCTCTATGGAGTCCGAAGTGGGAAAATGGTGGTCTTAGATTTGGTCCGTTAGAGTGGTAGTTGTAAATAGGGGACGATTTAGGTGGTCGGTGAGCGAATTTCTCCTACCACAACTTTGATGCAACGCGCGAGCTCCCGCCATCTCCATGGTTGCATGAGTTCGCACGCCGCGTTCTCGGATTTGCACGCCGAGAGGATGGCTCCACGCAACGGCCGATTCGCTCGTGCAGGCATCTAATAACTGAGAATTTGCACCATAGGGTCTGGTTGTACTTAATACCGGTTACCAATCACGCCAATAGTGTATGCTCAATGGTGGATCTCAAAAGCTCATTTTATTAAATATATCATTATATAAGTCTAAAATTTACAACTGCATCGAATAAATTAAATAAATATTCTAGTCGCTAATACAACGGATCCATCACTCGTACAATACCCAACAACACAACTCTCCGTTATCCAGGGTAACAACAAATGATATGTCTTACGAGAAGTGTGTTATTGAACATGAACGGCTTGACTGGATAATACGTTGTCCCTTATTCCAATAATAATGTATACTGGCATTTCCTTACGCACACTGCACGCACAGCACAATAGACGTGACTCTTCAGCCCACCAGCTTACTCTCAATTCTTGCATGCTACTTTTGGATCATGGCTGCTCCCAGCAACGGAATGGTTATAGAGACTATTACAAGCGGCAACATCTGTAGCTTTTCCACCCAACTAGGAGGGTATGCCATCGTAATGTAAGCAACGAAAACAGCATAGCAGGACCCAAGGATGATGGCGGCTCTCTGCAAACAAGAGAAAATAAATCATGTTCCGTAAAATCCTTGCAGGAGGTTCCGTTGTGTTGCCGTAGGAGACAGTTCAATCCTGATCAAATCTGAGCTGCTCTTTCATAGCTAGATCTCCTTTCTTTTTTCCTTCAATCCAACAGTTTGGTTCTTCAAATATGTTAGAACTAACAGTTATGGAGAACCGACGTACTCGTACAATCGCGAGCAGATGTAGAGACATGAGGATACATTATTTTCAAAAAAAAAAATACCAGCTTCCATATCCAATGGCTCCATCACTGTGCCTGACGTTGTGGCTGCAGGGAAGTGTTAGATGGGCAACTCTTATCTTCACAAGTCCACCATGAACACATATAAAACATGTTACTCGCAGTGCCTAACTTTTAGCGTTGTTGTATTTCTTTCCTTATCGACTCTTACTCATTCAAACTTTGTACTCCCTCCGTCCCATATTAACTGTCGCTAAAACGGATGGATCTAGCATTCTTAAATCTACAACCATACAAGAGTTCATAAATTATATGGATCAACAATCTCTACTATATAATACAAACAACCGTACCGGTCGTACGTCTTAGCTTCGTACGTCGCACGCACGGCCCAGTCAGAAAAATAACGAGTGTGGCCCATCGAGCAAACTTTCCCTGGTCATAACCGGCAATTACACTATGTCGCTTGCCGATTTCTATCGACCACGAGAAGAGATCGAAACAGATCAGAGGGATCACGAGTATAACACCATAGGGCAGACCCGCCTCGATTCCCAACAAACCTAGGGTCGCGGTCGACAAGACGAGCAGGAAGCCAGGAAGGACAAGTCCTTTGCCAAGGAGAGGGAGGACCTCCGCGCCAGGCTGGCCGGTAGAAGTGTAGAACCATGGTCGGCTGGTCGCGAGGTCTGCTCGCCAAGTGCCTCATGGTGCAGCTCCGGGAGAACCTGATCCTTCAGGTCGACGGCGGCGAGTGTGTCCCGGAAGACAATCGTGGATGTGGTCCTAAGGAGGATGCTCATCGTTTGGAAGCCGAGAAACTCGCCTGTGCGGGCACCTCGAGCCGATGTGGAGCGCCGGGTACCTCTGATAGACAACTGAATCGAAACGGACCTGCCAGACCAACTGAGATCGATGGCATGCAGGGCCGTCCTGTGTGTTTCGGGGAGAAGCAAGTGTCCGAAGCAGTTCGATCTGTATGTCGAGCTAGCTAGCCAATGAGAGAAGTCGTAGCCAAGCTAGCCAAGTAGCCAATTCATGCATGTCCACCTGATCGATCAACCAGCCTGTTTGCCAAATAGCTTCTACGTGCGGATCTCGACGACGGCCTAAAGTTTGTACGCGGGATGCAAGTTTCTTCTTTTTAATCAACGACAGTCATGCAGGCAAGCAATTTGAGAGCCAATCTTCAATCATGGACAAGGAGGATAGAAAGAAAATAAGACATAATCGATATGCAGGGATGACCAATGAAGAAAAATAAAAAAGAGGAGGTTAGTGATCCATTAATGATTAATCTATACCAAGAGAACATATGACATTATATCAAGTTATCAAAAAGATAAAAAAATGTATTACAAACATACATTCTTAACCATCGAGTTATATATTTACTGTTGTGTCAACTTGATACTCACCCGAGTATCAAATAACTAAAACAAATTTGAATTACATATAGGTATTTGCCGATTTAGTTGCACTTCATATACGAAGAAAAGTCGCCACTCTAAAGGGCATAAGGGACAAACTTAGGCTAGGATTACACAAGTGAATCAACTTCAGTAAATGTTACACAGGATCATGTCATAAGAAAGTCAGCCCATAGCAACGCACGGGCATATTTGCTATATACCATAGTTTTAAATAGCCAGCCATAGCCCCCTATAGCT
The DNA here is from genome assembly GCA_947311845.1 of Poa pratensis. NCBI lineage: Eukaryota > Viridiplantae > Streptophyta > Magnoliopsida > Poales > Poaceae > Poa > Poa pratensis. The sequence goes on from CAMZMU010000088.1 coordinate 15,010,509, forward strand.
GTTTGAGCATGTTGCCGCTAAATAAATCCATGTATAATTTTCCGCTATAGCCCCATTTAGCCCCGCTATAGCCGTTTTTTAGGGTCGCCGCAATTTGCTATAGCCCGCTATTTTAAAACATTGGTATATACCCTTTCATGACCACTTGATTCCAGCTCCACGGGCATATTACACAGCGGTGCTGCCGGTAGTCCGCACTTTAGCAAACATGGGAAATGCTGAAAGGGTTGCTAATAGCATAGGAAGGTGACATGTGGTCCTGGCACAAGCATAGGTGAGATGTAATGTGCCACCACAGTGCAGCCGCGGAAAGCCGGCGCCGGCTCAGGATGGAAATGGGCCTGATCGACCTAACTAGTCAATGACCCAACCCACAAAAGCAAGCGGCCTCGAATAAAAAAAGTCATCAATGTATCATTTTTTAGATTACTCTTTGCTTTGCTTCAAATTGCAAGGGATTTCGATCCTGCAGGTTTGATTTTCTTCGTCGTGTTCACCATCCCAACACTCCCCCGCCACCGCTACTCGTTCCTTCATCGAAATGATCTGACGTACTTGCTACCGCGCTGCTGCTACTCTTTCTTCGTCTAGAACGACTCAGCTGTAGCTGCCGACCTGTGGCGCCACCGCTACTCATTGCTTCGAGCATCTACATACCACTTCTGAACGCTAGATATGCTACTCCATACGCATTTCTTTAGTCAGCCTCAATACTTTGTGGAAGATGTTTATGAATGGGTTGACCCGTGAGAGGCAATGGTTCACGAGAGCCATACCGAGATCAACAAATGGGTCGGCCCCAGCTACGGCGTTTGGGTTGTGGGTCAGAAATTTCGGTCTTATATTTCACAATGGAAAAAATTCGATCAAATCTCTACTATATAATACGAGTAGTGTTTCTTCCTCCAAAAATTTTTGGTACGTCGCGAGTTTCTGCAGTCCCGATTGGTAACAGTAGCGAGAAAAGGATTCCCGATCGGTAAGTACACGCACGACACGGAAAAAAGCTACGATTAAAAGGAATCCCGATCGGTAACAATAGCAATCAAAAGGATGCCAAAAAAAATCCATGCAAAAAAAAGGACTCAAAAAAAAATACTCCCGATCGGTACGTACACGCACGACACGCGAAAAAGCTAGCGATCAAAATACATCATATAGGCATCGATCTGTCCTTTGGTACGTGCCTACGTGAGTTAGTATGCATCGGTCTGCCCTTTGGTAGCTCTTCTATAGTGCAAAAAAAAATCTCTAAAATCTTCTAAGCACTAGCGACATCAGCGAGGTAAAACATGCAACAGACAGATTTGGTGAATCAATGCCGACACTGCACCAGAAGGGCAATTCTGAGAAGTGATCAGCCGACATTCTGTGGTATAGTACATGTTAACTTGAAGATGCAAAATTGCCTCTCACCACTTAAAATCTTGAAGCAGTGAATTGTATGAGTTGCGGATACAAGGGAGTAAGGAATTAAGGTCCCTATGATTAGCACATTAAGTATCTTTAGAACCTCTTATTGCTTTCTTTCTCTATAAACAGGTGTGTTGGCATTGTAAATTTAAGATTTCAGGAGGCGACAGAGCTTAGCTTGTTCTTTTTATCTTTACGTTTTTTTAGTCTAAGTCACGAGTTCAATTTGCTCACCCTTCTGAAAACCGGAAAAGAAATACATCTTTAGTGACATTTCATCATACTGATTTAATTAAATGTAATGTTCAATCTTTGAGCACTGTAGCAAAGACACTCCACAAAAAAAACTCAGCAGTTTCTTTCTGAAGTATGTAGAGTTTCATTTTATTTGGACCAAGTGACTCGGCAATAAACTTATTGGAAATTGCAATGAAATGTTTTGACATAATTCAATTAATATCTCATTTTCATAGGCCGGTTGCAGCGCACTCAGAAAATGTAATGAATATATTTTAACGTAATTCAGTTGATATCTCCAACAATTTTATATAGGCCCGTTGCAACGCACGGGCATTTTGCTAGTTTTAGGTAAGATTTTATCAACTTTGAGAGAATTCAAATTTGATCAAATATGGGCAAAACGAAAAAATATTCGTTGCTCCCCCTCACAAAAAAAATCCGAAATTTCACAAATTTATGTGGAACTTGAAATTTTCTCATTACCAAAATTTGAAAACTTGTGCAAGGCCATGTTTGGGTCGACCCATTTTTATCCCGAGCACCGTCGAACTATGAATACTAGACCGCAGTGGTGTGAGTGGATTCCATGCCAAAAGGGATATAGCGTGAGCGTCACGCAGTTGGTGGCATCCAGACGACAAAGAAGACGAGCCTCCATTCGGCCAAAGGGCTACAAGAAAATGGCTGGAACTGAATAGATCGGGGAGGAAGAGGATGAGGTGATATATTGTGATAGGGATTATTTTGTTGGAGAATATCTACACTTGAATATAGATTTGGCTTTCTTTTTCTTGGGCATGCTCTGAGCATCGTGCGGACATCCCGCTGGAGGGTTACTTGGATGTTGACCGAAACCATCTCATCATATTCTTTCAACTTAACATCCAGCTAGCACGATCCTAATCTCTGATCTGTCAGTAGCAGAGTCGACCCCCTCTGAAAATATGTAAATCCTATCTACAAGCGGGTTCCAGCTAAAATATGCAATCTGTCAGTAGCAGAGTCGACCCCCTCTGAAAACAGAGGCGGAGCATCCCAGTTTCCATGCCTGTGAACCCCGCGGATCTACGCTTTCGAATCCAGCGAGCGATTAATGGCGCAAGAGGAGACGGCTCGTATATGCGGAGGTCAAATCGATGTTTTGGGCTGTACTTTAATCGTATTATCCTAGGCCTATCTGCCGTTCGGGCGGAATCAAAACGAAATAAATCTAAGAAAAGAAGAGAGATCCATCGAGCTTACCATGCACAGATGGAAGACTATGTCCGCTAGTTTGTTCCGCGCTCCGGCCTCCGTCAGCAGCGACCGCTTTACCTTCCCATCGGCCGCGCTGCCAATTAATCTCGTTTCCATCCCCGGCGCCGGCTCCGGCGTCGCGTATTTCTCTGGCTCCCTCAGCCGCGTGTTGGACTGAATTATTGTGTGTCCTTTCGGTGTAGCTGTAGCGAGTTGCTTTTCAATCGCAAATCAGATCGAGATACGCTAGCTTTAAAAACTATTGATGCTTCTTCTAGGCGGTTTCTAGTGCGGCTGACGTATCTATTAAAAGAACAAACATATTGGGACTTTAAATCTGGACCGTTCAATATCCGATCAAACAGCTTAGATCGTTCCAATGTTTGACAACTCAACAATGTCCGATTTTTCCCGTTTTACTCTCCCACCAAATCACATAATACTACTAAATTGCCACTCATCTCCGAATCGTTATTTTTGTCTTTCCCTGAGTTAGGCCGACCGCCTCCTCGCGCGCGCCCCGGCGGCCTCCGAAATCCCCTCCGGCGGGGTAGACAGGTGCTCATGGCTGCTCCGCGCGCGGGCGTCCTAATTGTCTCGCCTCGGCACGAATCGAGCCCATAATACTACTAAATTGCCACTCATCTCCGAATCGTTATTTTTGTCTTTCCCTGAGTTAGGCCGACCGCCTCCTCGCGCGCGCCCCGGCGGCCTCCGAAATCCCCTCCGGCGGGGTAGACAGGTGCTCATGGCTGCTGTGCGCGCGGGCGTCCTAATTGTCTCGCCTCGGCGCGAATCGAGCCCTTGCTCGCTGCCGCTTCGAGGAGGTCAACGTTGTCACGCTGCCGGCCACCCCCGCGTCGTCCAGCTCTCGGCGCCGCTTCGAGTTCCCCGCCCGCTGCTCCTCCGTGGTTCCCAGACGCTGGGCGCGGTAGGACATGTTGGTGCTGCTCAAGACCTGGTCGGACATAGAAGCCCCCGGAAATTACGTCCAAATTCGTCCTGCCCCACTCCCCTGTCGCGACGTGGAGAAGCTGATTCAGAGCTCTGCCCGCCAAGGCTGCCGCCGTCCTGCCCGCCCTGCACCGGCTTTGAAGAGTGACCGCGCGAGCGAGGGCGGGGTGCCTGGCGGCGGAGAGGCGACCCACGCGCGAGGGCGGGCTGCTTGGACGCAGAGATGGACCCGTACTTGAGGGAGGGGTTCTCGGAGACCAGTCTGCATGCTCTGAGTTTGCTTTGTTCGGCTATGGCTGCCGCGAGTAGGAGGCACGCCGGCCAGGTCCGTCCCAGTTCCGCGGTCTGCAGCTGCGTCCTCGACCACCTGGACAACCGCGTCTGCGTGGTGACCTCCTGGAGCCCCGCGTCCGCGTCGAGGCTTGGAGCAGCGCGTGTTCGCCGCGCGCAACGGGCACGTCGACGGCGAGGAGGCCGACCACCTCCATCCGCCCAGGCCGCCGTTCCTCTGGGTGATACAGCAGTTGTTCGCGCCGTGAAGGTTCAGCATGCCAACGTACGTCGTTGCGCGCTCATGCCGACCTGCGAGGACGCGGGCTGCGCGCATCTGTACGTCGCAGAGGTTGGCCACGCCCACGCTGCCCACCTCCGCAACCCATGGGAGCTGTCGGGTTTCCTCTGCTCCTGTTATTGCTGGTCCTGGTCGTGGCCGAGCCAGGCCATGCCCCAGCCAGGCTGCTCCTCATGCTGGTATTTGATTTTGATCAGTGGTGTGCTGCTAGCTTAATATCCTCTGCACGCACAGCCGATTTGTACTGCTAGGTGAGTGCTGATATGTGCTAGCTGATTTTTTTTTGTCGATTTGCAATGTCAAAATTTGGTCTGCAGTTTGCAATGCCGATGTGTGCTAGCTGATTAATTTGATGTCCATATTAAGTTTGTTTTGGGGAATATCCATTGATGAAGGATAGTCTTTTTTGAGTATGCATTTTCTTGAAACTTACAAGTTGCTTATCCTATCAACCAAGATGCTTATCCATTGACGATCATGCCTTCTATGTCAAAACGTTTTGAAATAATGTTAATTTTGCTTACTTTATTTGTACACATGAATATTTTTGAAAAAGCGGGCTAAGTTTTAATTCATTAATTGATACGAGCTTGTGTCCTGTTAAAAAACATTTTGGGTGAAATTCGCGCACATGCATTCAACTAGGAGGAAGAACATAAAAGTTTAAAATAAAAAAAATTACGAGAACAATTATATTTTGAACAACGTCAAGATTATTAAGATTTTTTGATACCTATGAAGCTGATTATTTGAAATAGTTCACTAAGAAATTCATAGATTGCATACTTATACTAAACTAGTTGGCATGTACGTGCAACGCACGTATCCATTTAAAACCTCACAATCCTTGAGAAAAATATGTTCAAATTATAATGATTTTTATGATAATCTATGTGTTCATATGTACTAACCTACATGAAAGTTGAAAATCAGACAAAGAGACCCTTTTAGGTCGATTGCTCATATAACTTTAAGAATCTTACACTTGTAATCACAATTCCAATTCGGAATGCCAACATAGAATAAATATTTTATACTCACCCTTGAAATAACATGTTGGAAAGAAAATTCATTCATGAGCGTGTCACGCGCGTGTAACCTTAACAGAAAGGGAAAAGTACAAAAGCCAAATATGCAGTAGTAGCTACAGGCACGCGATCAACTCACGGTTTACCATTTGAACAGCGGCAGCATCTGTGTAATCGAGTATTTCCCACACAATCATTCACGATGAGTGACATACCATCAGAATTTTCTGGTAAATGCACTGTAGTAGATTACCTCTTCTTTTTCATAAATTCAGAGGGAGAAAAATGCACGAGCTCTGCCATTTATTCGTAGCACCTATCAGTAAAGTGTAAACCTCTGGGATGCTCTTAAGGCCGGGCTCGCACTACCCGCTCGTCTGCATCCGCCGCGTCTCCTCTACATGATGCGCCACCGGAGCGACTGCAGCCTCTGCTACGTGTCCGCTCTACCGTGCGTTGCAGCGATCCTCTGATGTCGCCCCACCTCGCCGCCGGTGCCGGAGCTGGGATGCCGCCACCATCTTCTTCAGCTTGCGCTTGTTGACCATGATCCTGACGCGCACCGCGCTGGCTACCTCCTCCCGGGACAGGACGCGGCCGAATCTGGCGAGTGGATCGTGGCGCACTTGTTCATCTATTGGAGGTGGGAGAACACATGTGCGTTCAGGGCGCCGGAGGATGCTGACCCTTTCACGCCATTGAATCCATCAACGCCTTAATGAAATGACAACACGCCGACGATGTGCAAAATGCAAGTTATGCTCCTAGCATGCATGCAATTGAGCCATCCTAGCATAGCATGCACGGAATCAATCATCATGGAGTATTGAGTTGTTTACGGATCTGATATTCTGATCAGCGTGACTACTCTTGAAGATTTATCCAGCACCTTTGGCCGCCGCTGCCAGCCCGCAGAGGCATGTAAGCGCAGAAAGCCGTAGGCGGCCGCGCTGGCAGCTTCGACGATTCAGGAGAGAAGAAGCTCCGTTCCTAGGTCAGCAACGACGACTTCGGAAAACTAAGCGTCGTAGTGGATACCGATTCAGTTTAGGTTCTACTTTGAATACGTTTTCCTTTTCTACTTTCTGATTTGGAGGAGAACTCTTCTTTGGTAACATCGTGATGGGCTGTAGTTTTTTTGACGCGAGGAAAAGGCAGACGTGAGGAAAAAGGACACCCTGTACGTGCATATCTAAATGAAACGTGATTTCATAAACCTTCCAACTCTAGCGTGAGATCTGATTAACATTAAATCTGGGCTATCCTGAGCGTGGGACATGATATATATTTTCGGACAATCTGGATCGTTGATCGAAAAATAAACGGACAAGATTTAAAGTGTTTGCTACTCGACATCGGGACAATCTGGATCGTTGATCGAAAATTAAACGGACAAGATTTAAAGTATCCCAACATGTTTGCTCTTTAATAGTAGTATAGATATATGCAAAGATTTTCAAATTCTGGTTTATCGAATGAATTTCAATTGAAAGAAGCAGTAAGTGATAGACGAGGATGGAGAAGAAAATGGAGGGAGGAACATTCATTCCACTCTATTTTCGTATCACACCATGTCTACTCTTTAATGAGTTGTAGAGAAGACGTGCGTTGCACGTGAGCAAACTTGTGTTGATACATTGAATCTGAGCCCTTCAATATTTGGCCAACGGTTTAGATCGCTCCAATATTTGACAACTCAACACAAATCCACTTTTGCCCGTTTTACCCTCCCACCAAATCACATAATACTGCTAATGCCATCGTACCGGTTCCTTTTCAATCTCCTAAATATTACACTGATTGTGCCACTGCCTAAAACAAACGGTTCCTTAATTAGAAAAGGACGGAAGCTCGCTGTAGAGCATCTCGGCGATCACGAAGTTGAGCACCATGTCACAGGACCCTTACCGGTGCGACCGCTCCCTGCCCTGAGCGCTGCCCTCCATTAACCAGCGCGCTGCCTTTGGATTCCACGCGGACGAGCGGCGTGAAGGCGGCCAAGCACACGGCGCGCCCTCTGCCGCGATCGCCGCCCCCTGTATTCTCTGGTGCGTTGTGGATTTGCTGCACGTCGCCATGATCTTTCCCTCACAAGCGGGGCAGCAGCTCCGCCCCTACCCAGCTACGGGCCTACGGCTAGCAGAGCCGCGCTGCTGCTGCCCAAGCTCACGCCGCCGCCTTCGATCTCACGCTCGCCGCCCCTTCGTGCCCGCACAAGATGAGCAGGCCGACTACGTTGATGCATCTCGATCGATCCTATCGGTCCTGGCGTCCTGCCCCTTATTTACTTCTGTTTCACGGCGTCATGTGCCTGCGTTCTCATGGCCCCAATCAGCGTAGCGCAATCTGGACCATACCGTGATGTGATGTACAGTGCAACCAAGCAGCATGCATCTGCCGGTGGCCGATGCCTCAATTGAATCACTGCTGCCTATTGACGTGTAGTGCAACTGACGTTTCCCTCCTTCCTATTAGTCTTTCTCAATACTTTTGGACGATGCTTAACTCATTTCTCCCTTATAATTTTGGATTGCTCTCAGCAATTTTTTTTCTTAAGACACATACTATTAAGTTTTAGAAACTTGAAATGGGATAGATGGAAAATATTCATGGTTTAACTATTTGTAAAATATTATTTGATGTATCATAAAATGCGTTCAGCCAAACATGTGTTTTCATTTGGATGGTTTGGAGTGACATTCGAGGACAAAGATATCAGTGCTTGCAAGAATATATACACATATATATTAATTCATTGCTGAGATGTATTATTAATTTTATTTCATGTGTTTTCATAAATATATACTTATTAGTCGAGACATGGATTGCGCGTGCAAAAGCTTTTCAATTTCAGAGATATTACGGGGATTTTGCCACTGCGGTGCTTGGCTCTACACTCATACTCTATTGTGTCGATGTGATACCGAAAGTGCTCCTTCTTCCCTACCCGCACGTGTAGCTTCGGCGAGTGCCACGTGAATCCAGCTGGGCTGAGGGCATTTTCCGCGACAGCGTCGATGAGGATGACGACAACATTCATGATCGCTCTCTCTTTCGTGCTTTCTTCATCTTCCCCTCTACATGCAGGTGATGATGCCCGAGGCGGTGCGGCGCTGAAGATCGTGCTAAATGATAAGGGTGTGACATTGAGGATATGACATAATTTATGCTGAGAATATGCAAAAAAAGCATGCCTTCATCACGGGGCACCAGTTCAGTTGGCTTTTGTGTGAGATTTGTGTGATCTATGATTCTTAAATAAGCATCGTTCTTTTTGTAATATAAATTTTAGAACCAATGCAAACGTTTAAAGAAGTAATACTTATAGATCCTGATATTTTCATTACTAGTTATAAATTATCCCTTTTATGAAGACGTGCGTTGCACGCACATTCCAACTAGTGTAAATAAAAATACGGTTTTGCTATTTCTCGCCTAGCTGAGAAATAACATATTGCTCAGTCGTACGCTAAACCGTCAGATTCGTTTGTACTTTATGATTCGTGTTTCCACATGCAGGTTTTGTTGACGTGTTGTTTTCTTGTGGGCTAGTTGTTGTTGTCTAGTAGCAGGCTAGAGTAGGTGTTCTATTGGGCTTTTTTGTGTGGGCTGGTTGTTGTTGTCTGGTAGCAGGCTGGGTTAGCTGTTGTTTGTTTTTTTTATGCGTTATACTTTCAGAAGTCAACACTTTGTACGATAGCCAGCATTTCATCGGGGTGTTGTTGGCCCTTTTCATTAGTGAGGCAAGCGTGTGGTTCGGTGGTGACAGCGGTGGTGATGTTTTGTTCAGTGAGGTGAGGTGAGCGTGTGGTGAGTTGGCGATGGTTCGGTGACGACCTAGTTGCAATCACACTCGCAACTGAGTGATTTTGTCCGAGTTGCAATCGTATTTGCAATTGAGTGTTTTTTGTGATAGTTGTAAGTGATTGATTTTTTGTCCCAGATATAATCGCACTTGCAATTGAGAGCTTTTTTGTCCTAATTGCGATGGGACTTGCAAGTGAGAGTTTTTTGTCCCAGTTGTGATAGCACTTGCAACTGAGTGTTTTTTGTGCTAGTTGTAAGTGATTGATTTTTTGTCCCAGTTACAATCGCACTTGCAATTGAGAGCTTTTTTTGTCCTAGTTGCGATGGGACTTGCAACTGAGAGCTTTTTTTTGTCCTAGTTGCGATCATACTTGCAAGTGAGTGTTTTTTCCTAGTTTCAGTTTTGTCCTAGTTGCAATTACGGTTGTAACTGAGGTTTTCTCTGTTGTCTCAATTGCAATCGCACTTGCAACTGGGAGTTTTTTGTCATAGTTGCAATCGCATTTGTAATTGAGTATTTTTGTTCTAATTGCAATCGCAGTTGCAAATGAGTGATTTTTTTATCCCAGTTGCAATCACACTTGCAACTGAGTGTTTTTTTTGTCCTAGTTACCATCAAAGTTGCAACTCTGGAAAATAATTGGTCACAACTAGGAAATCGTTGAGGCTACCAAGGACTGCCAAGTCTACGGTAGCTTTTTCTTTTAATTGTCTACTCTGGCTCGTACAAGTACTCTGCTGGCTGGTCTATGTGTACGTATGCTGAACCCACCATTCGGTTCTCGAGCCAGCTGGAATGAATGGAAGAAGCGTATTTCTGTTTCTCCCGCGCAGACAGGAGAGAAGCGCTCCGCTCGAGCTCACACATGCAGCCAATTTTCTCAACAAGCGACACGTTTCGATCGGGACGAAACGGGAATGGGAATCTGTAAATCTACTCGGCTGACGTCGTCGACTGAGAAATAATTAACTGTGAAATAGAGACCCCATAAAAATAATGAAAAGGAGGATTATCAGGACATGTCCGAGGAAGGCAGCACAGGCAAACGCCTTTTTTATTGTTTTTATTGGTATGATTAAAAAAAGGCGTTTAGGTCTGCCACATATTGAAAATTTCATGGTAGCACGGAGGCACGGAAACCTTGGAGGCTGCCGAACCATTTCATATTTTCTAGTCGACTTTTTTTTTTGAGATTTTTTCTAGTCGACTTTTGAGGCTCACAGCATGTTCGCCCGCGCGGCCGATAGCTTCCCAAACGACACAATCGTTGGTCTAGCTGGAAATTTCGACACAATCTCCAGTGGCACCGTACTTTCTTTCACCCCAAACGGCGGCCCCCATTTAAATTTGCCTATTTTTTTTTAGTTTTTGCAAGAAAATATAGATCAATCTAGTTTGGCCAACAGAAAGACCGTCCAGCGAAGCCTCCGTCAACAAAGGCTCGGCCATATCAAGACCGACCACCAAAGTCTCGGCCAACAGCAATTTCGGACAATAATGGCTCGGCCACACCAAGACCGACCACCGAAATACAACCATAAAACATCGCGCCATCCAAGAACATGCAAATTATTTTTGGGTCTCCTCATCCGGCCCTTTCTCTCCCCGCCTTCACGATTATGCGACCTCCTCGATAAAGATAACTTGTTGATCCGGGTTGATTTTTGTCGTGTCCGTAGACATGATCATCAACTCCCAATCTTTTTGCATCTCTTTGATCTCTAGATCTTGCAGGCCAAAGTAAGTGTTCCACTTTTCTATATTCTCTTCGTGCATCTTGGCTTTAAGAGTCGAGGACGAGATCACCTCCTTCATGTACGAGTCGAGGAAGGTACAAGCTGATGGCGCCCTCTTTCCCGCCTCCGCTTTCTTGTTCCCAATTGGCCATGGGAGTTCGCCGGCCCTCGGCCTGGTTGTAATTTATATCGCCCTCGTTCTTGCCTCCTTCTCGGTTCATGGAGAGTCGAAATGTTGTCCACTTTGGAAAATCTTGAAGCATGTCCCAACAATGCACCAAATTGAAGGCCTTCTTGTCATATATCTCGGCATACATCAATAGAGCATCCTTCATCTAGATAAAATAGCACATGTCAAGTAGAGAGGAATTCATGCATGCAAAATAGATATGTATTTTGATTTAGCATCTCACTTTGTTGCCATGTTCTTTCCGATCTCATTTCCTGTCATAACTTGCTCATGGCACCCATGAAACTTGTTGCAAATTCTCGTATGGTTCTCCACTGCTTTTCAATTGAGTTCGCATTGCGCTCAACGTACAAAACATTGTGTGGTGGGTATTCCTTCCTTTCGTTAAACTCCTTGTAGATCCTATTCCAATAGGATTCACGAGTTTGTTGTGCACCCATTGTTGCATCTTGCTTATTTCCATCCAAGAATCACACAACAATTCATCCTCCTTGCGAATCCAAGTCTTTCCTCTATTTCCTCCCCCTCGGCCTCTTGATATCCTTATTGGTCTAAACATTGTGAACCACCACCTCCTCGCCGACCTCCTCATTCTGGCCAGTCTCCACGTCGGGGTAGGAGTAGGAGCCACGAATAAGGTGAGTCATGGCGTCGGCGCCATCGTCCTACATAAAAACAACAATTGCCGGCGACCATTCATATCACAATTCACATGGCCGGTGACCTCAATAAATGCACAATTCATATTGTAATTCACATGGCCGACGACCTCAATCAATGCACAATTCACATTGCTTGCGATCTCAATAAATGCACACATGCACAAAAATGTTAAAAACGTACCTCGCCAAGGTCGTCCATTTCACCGAGCACGTTGGCGGCGCTAGACCCGAAAAGTTGTTGCTGGGAAGATGAGCCGCCGTTGATGTCTGCTGATCGACGTAGCGTTGGCGACTCGCTAAAGAGGTCATTCTGGTTGAGGTCGATACCTCCGGCTTGATTTTAAGGGTCGTCTGGCTGAAGTCGTCGACGTGGGTCTAGCCATCCTCGAGCGAAATGGAGAAACGTGATTGCTGCAACGGCGGAGCGGGTGGCTGGTTAAAAAAGTTCGGGCAAGATGACGAGGATCTCCCAAAAGTGTGCGCCATTGAGCTCCCTTGGCTCATCTCACCTAGGGTTTGCGCGTCGGTGAGAAGGCCTTGCTCAGTCCTTTCCTTGGCGCGTGCACGCCGGTCAGCTCGACCAGTAGCTGGCACTGTGAGCCGCATATCCGCGGTGATGATCCCCTGCGACACCTCCACATGCTCTGGCTTCATCGCCGTTGTCTGATCCACCCCCGACGCCTTCTTGTTAGCTCTAGGTTTCTTGAGTCTCGGCCCCATTCGAGCGCGACGAGGAAGGAGAGGGCGCCTTGCGACGACGACGAGGAAGGAGAGGTTTGTGGCGGCAGCATTGACGGGGGTGGAGAATCTAAGAAGCTTGTGGAAATGGAGGGAACCAATTTGATACGATTTGGCGGCCGACACGACAATGTAGAGGTAGAGGAAGAATTTGTCTCCCGGCTTCCGTCTATGACCTATGGGGTCTGCATGTCGGAGGCGCTGTCCGCACACTATTCGGAAGCCCTGAGCCTGCCCCCAAATTTGGAGTCCTGTTGGGGGGTACCATACAAAAATTTGTGTAGGGCCCACATTTGGGGGTGCCCCTATGGTCTGTTTTTCTGTCCGGCACCCCAATGGGCCTTCGAGGGCGCTTTGAGGGGTGTCGCTGGAGATGCTCTAATCATGGATCCACATGCCCCCGGAAAATGTCAGCCATCGCCTAACTTTTAGGGCCAGCTTGGAGAGGTCAGAAAATGTCTAGACTGGTTCCTCGATATACGGGTTCGACGAGTAATACGGATAGAGAGGCAGAGGCGGGTAGCTGTGATTTATGGCGACCACTTCGCCTGGTGGGCTCTGGTGACACATCGCGATGGTGTTGCGTCTTCCCAACGCCCCATATTAATGCAGGAGCCAATGCTAGCCCAAGCGCCCGGCGGTGCGTCGAATTAACCTTGGCGCTACCGTCCCTATACTGGTGTACGTGAACTGGATTTTAAAATTTTCGCCCTACGTAACCGCCAAGATCAGCTATGTAGATAACGGTGCATGACCATACATGCGATGATCCAGTATTACGACTCACCGGGCAGCGAAAGATCGATGTAGTCGTAAAAGATTCTGATAGATCGTAGATCCTCACGACTAGGCCTAGCCGCAAGGATGTCGCTATTCCCTCGTCAAGGATCACACGTGTAATCTCTCTTACGAATCGCACACGTACGCTCATGTCAACCCGCCAGCACTCCGCCGTCCAGGACTCGGTACCGACGAAGAGAGACAGCCATTCGTCATTGCTAATTGGTAGCACTAATGAGGGCTGATTAGAGCTATATGAATCTGGAGATTTCTCAACACATGAGAGAGAATAGTAATTAGAGCTAGGTCTAATAAGGAGAGGATACCTGAAAACCCTAATTAGAAGAAGCCCTAATCCAATTAGAGGGTCTCTAATTAGATAGTCTAATTAGAGGCTCTAATTCTACTAGAGAGAGAGAGGCTTGAGAGCCAATTGTGATTGATATGTTTGCCTCAAGGGCTTGGGGTCCTTTATATAGTGGGAGGAAGGGAAAACCTGCCTTGGCGGGGAGGAGATCCTCCCCCAATCCGCACCAAAGAGTTGGCCGCAGCCCCTCTCCTAGGTGGAGTCGGATTGGACTCCTATGGGAGTCCAACTCCACCTCCTCCTCCCTTTTTCGTTTTCCATTGGTTTTTCTTTTTTCTCTCTCAACCAAAACAAGGAAGGTGTTGGGGTGGAGGCCAATGTGCATTGCGGTGTCCTGGGGCCCACCTGGCAGCCCCAGCATGGTGATGTGGCCATGGGGGCAACCCCCCTTCTCAGTTTTTGCCTGAAACTCTTCCGAAACCATATGAGCTCTATAGATAAAATCATTGACCTTATCTACTGATGTTAGAAACATATTTCTAACATCCCAGGACATCTCATGCCCTCCGATATTTCTCTCATAATAATCTGCCTACCACCGACATCATTTCTCTCTCATAGTAACTTCTCCGAAACGACTCCGATTGACACCGGACTTGTTTATGTGACATCGTAACGACATCGGCCATTCATAAAACGAATAAAAATATCTTAATACTCTCAATCAAAGGTTGACACGGCTTAAGTGTGTGAGCCGTAAAGGTTTAGCAACACACAGACATGTTCAGGAACTTACCGAACAATAACCAACAGCGGGACCGTGGACGCCCATGATGGCTCATGTGTGTCCATGAATGGCAAGGGAACCTTTCACTAGTAGGAAAAAGCCTATCTGCAGCGTGTGGAAAACCCTCATCAGCAGCATGCCCCCACACGCTGCCAATATCCCGCTGCTGCTAACTTTACCGGCAGCGTGTCCATATTTGCACGCTGATTGTAAGTAGTTTACCAGAAGCGTGCTCCATTGATCACACGTTGCCGGTACTACCGCGGAGCTAAAGCGTGCGCTTGGGGGAACCCGATGCAGGTAATTTCTATACCACAAGCGTGTACTATTTCTACACGCTTCTAGTATATTATTCTGAATTCATATTTTTGGTGTTTTATTTGGTTTTTTGTTGTATTTAGACAGTACAGTAGATGTGTATTTAGATAGTAGAGTACACATGCATTTAGAAAGTACGGTAGACATATATTTACACGGTACATTCGACACATATGTAGCAAAATACAAGTCTCGAGTAGTTAGAGAGAGAGAGGCACATATGCATGTCTCTCATCATCGATCTCGACACAGAGTAGCTAGGTTTCATCATTGTCATAGTCATTTTCACATCTTACTTGCCGCCGGCATATCATACAAAAGGTCACCTAACTTCTTGAATGGCCTGGGGTCACCCTGTAGAACGTTGCGTGTATCAGCTTCCGTCTTCGTCGCCGGTAAATTGGCGTGGAACTCCCCTTCTGCTCGGAAGACATCCTTGAAGATGATTGTCGCAAGGTTCCGCTGGATGCGATAGAACTCTTCTCTTAGCTCTTTTGGGTCACAGTTTGCCCAGTCTTTGCCTCGGACTCTGTTTTTCTGAGATGCCAGTAGTAGTTGTTCTTGATCGTGGAAGTACTCCTCCATGTGATGAAAGACGTAGTATGCATCCATCGTCCAGTCGCAATCCTCGTACTTTTGGCATGCGAGGTTTACGTACCTGAAAGTTAGAGTGCCTCTATATACTTTCTTTTTCACGATGTGGCCTCCAGTATAGTTGAAGCCAGCGAGAGCCCTATCCAGAACTATCTTCAATTCATCATAGTCCTTCGGATCCGCGACTCTCTTCGAGTCCAAAATCGTAGCTTCTGAGTACGCCGGGTCCAGAACGACGAGTATGTGACGGCTTCTGCACAAAATACCCCCGAATAGACCATCATCAGAAAATTAACCTTCATGCATGAAGTAGAATGATGGAAATCTACGAAAGCATGTTATGGTGGCTAGCGAATGACTTACTTAACAAAGGAAGCCACGAGTAGGATAGTCTTTTTCTTATTTTCCACCATGAATCTCTGCATGTAATCCCTCGCATTATCACGGTCAGCTTCGGTTTCCAGAAAGTTGTCCCGCATGTAGTAGGGGTCCGCTACTGCGATTCCCGGGATTTCCTCTTTTGCGATTGTGGCGGCCATACGGAGTGCAAAAAGGCGGACGAAGGAAGGATGGAGCTGTTGGAAGTGGTAGATGTCGAAGATGTCCTCAAACCGTAGATAGAACTCGTCCGCCGGGAATGTATCGATGAATCCCAGGTTCTGTGGCACCTTGACCGCGAAAAGCGGGTACATTGGATTTTTCTTTGACATAAGTTGCTCCTCTATTCCAAGGATAGCATCATGCAGCTTCAGGAGATCCCCACGCGTGTGTGCAAGCAGTTGCGGCGGCAGGATCGGCTTACAGGAGACATGGTATTTACGCGCACCCCTTGCAATCCTAGCCTTAACCGGGGCCTTTTTCTGAACTGGCTGAATAGCGGCATCTTTCCCCTTCTTGCCAGGTCTTTTCCTCCCCTTCGCCCTCTTCGGAGCCGCCTGTGTGGACGCACCTTCGCCCATGGCCATGGTGACCGTCCGCTTAACAGTGTTCGGGCTTATGACCTGTCTAATTGGTTCCGTGAAGGCGACATCTGGAGGAGTTTCTTGGGAACCGGGGGCAAACATCAGAGACTTCTTGCACTCAGCAGGGCATTCCATCTCCGGGAGATCATTCATAACGCCGGGGTCATGGTAGGTAGGAGATTCATTGTCAAGAGGCATGTTGGCAATGTCACACGAAGGGCCATCATCATTGTCTGAGCTCAAGGCAACATCAACCATCGGTGCCGCCGCTTCCTCTTTGCTCTCACCAAGGGCATTTGGTGGTAGTAGTTGACTAGTCTGGCGATGGACCGGCGCGTCAGTAGGTGTTGCCTGTGGGGTTATGTTCTCCAAACAGAGGTGGCTTTTTGGCCACAGCAAATTCTAACCCTTGCTTTGTCCGATCCTCATGGTGGGCTCCTCCTCAGGTGGAAATGGAAGAGGACCATCTTCGTGACCCGGTAACGCACGGGCAATAGAAACCTTAAAGCAGTTTGGGTCCATGGGCTGGAAGTGGAACGTCGTACTTGTTGGTTGCTCGATGTAACCCTTTGCAACAGCCTCAAACGTGCCGTCTTCTTGCAACGAGACGAGCATTACGCATGGAACTTTATCGGCCTGCGAAAACACGTCGGACGTCAGACCATGCGACCGAACGACAAAGGAACACTAGTAGAGAACAGGGCATCAGTACCGGTCTTATTGGGCCTTTAGTACCGGTTGTGCAACCGGTACTAAAAGGTCGAGACTAAAGGGGTACCCCTTTAGTACCGGTTGTATATACAACCGGTGCTAAAGGCCCTCCACGTGGCCGAACCTGCGCGCGCGCAGCTGAGAACCTTTAGTACCGGTTGGTAATACCAACCGGTACTAAAGGTTCCAGTTTTTTTGCCCCCCCTTATTTTTTCAGGGGGGTTAGGTTTTCGGTTTTTTTTCTTTTCGCTTATTTTTCAGGGTTTAGGGTTTCTGTTTTTTTCCTTTTCGCTCATTTTTCAGGGTTTCGGAGGAGATCACGTATAAAGTACTCACTACACATATAAAGTACTCATTACACATATAAAGTACTCTCGTTACATATAAAGTACTCATAATTACAATGGAGATCACCGCTAGCTAGTACATGCATGGAGGGAGTCTATTAATCGACATAGTGGAATTCACCGAATTCATCTACGACATGCGTCAGAATGAATCCCGCCAATTCCTCCGCAATAGCTTTTACGCGGTTTTTTAGTAGGAGCTGGTTCCGCTTCCTTGCCATCTTTAAAAGAAGGAGATCAAATCAGTTATGATCGAAACTAAACATGATTGATGGTAGCAAAATAAAAGTTGTGTATGATGTTTACGTACCTCTCGATTTCTTATACTATTGACTCTCTCATTGACCCTCATGTGAATAAACTCGCAAACGTAGTATCCACATAGTTCCGTCCCCTGTGGTTGTCGCAGACACCACTATACAAGAATTTAATTTAATCAAATAATAATCAAGAGAATGATAATGGTATTAGAAAGATACACAGACCTAGATACGTAGTAGTACTTACGTTGTTAGCCTTGAACTGCAGCTTAGGTTTCCATTCACCGCGTTCTTCCGCGATGAACTTTTTCCAAACCCTGCCCGGAAAAGAAAATGAATTGAGGAGTTATTACTTATACTTTTGATATCCGGAAATGAACGAAAGAGGCCGATATAGTGCGATTGAAATTACCTCTTGAGCATTAGACGCACGCTTTTGTACTCATCTTGATCTCTCCTTAATGAGTCCCAGACTTCAACTTCTCCTTCCTCGAGTCTAATGATTGTGGTACCTGCGCACATTTATATACGCAGGTATTCAGAACTCATCAATTACACTTAATATCGGGAAAGCAAAATAAAATGTGTACAAGACAGTAACACTCACCCGAAGTTGTAAGGAAAAAGTATTTCCTTTTTGGTACTTTGTCGCTTAAAAACGTTAGCAAAACGTCCTCTTGTCCTCGGGATGGTCAGCTATGGTCTTGACATGAACTTTATCCGGGTCAATGAACCCAATGTCCCAGATTCCTCCCATTCGGCATTCACGAATCTTCATTCTGCATAATAGCGTACAAAATAATGTTGTGAGGATAATTACAAGCAATGAACGAGCTTAACTATAAATAATTAAATTACACGAATAAATTACTTACAGACAATAGCAGCTGATGATAGATTTGTCGAGAGCAAGTTGATTGTACATCTGAAAAAGTTCGGAGAACGCAACCTCCACACCATATTGTCGGAAGTAGTGTTGTTCCTTAACTCCCGCCATGAGACACATTTTCCCTTCTTTTGCGGCGGCCATGTACCAGTTATGCAATTTATATAACTGTGTTGTTAGAGCACTCGGATTTTCGACCAGAGGCAGCCCGAGTTCAAATTTATATTGAATTGTTATCTGCGCTATGGGGTAACCTGTGTCGCCAATGACAACTTCTCCATGCTCGATTTCCCGAGCTTCAGAAGGCACAATGAGCGGGGCGATCGATTGTGCTTCTTGTTCTCCGAGCTGGGCAACTCTTTTCCCGCACGCTTTTTCTTGCTCCATCTGTGAGGAAAGTACCTTTTCAATACCTCGCTCATAGTCTGAAAGGGGCGGTGGTGGAGGGTCATATAGGTTGTCAACGGTGTGATCTTTTACCTCAGTTGGTATAGTCTTCAGAAGTTCCTTTATGGGGTCCAGTCTTGCCTCCAGTCTTTCCTTTTTTTCTGTTCAAAAAAGGCTCTCGCCTCTTCACGTGTGCTCACTTCTAATTCCTCCTGAGTCATCTCGCCAGCTAACTTCTCAGGAGCCTTGACTTCCTTGGTTTTTTTTGCACGTTTCTTGACAGGGGACGACGTGAACAGCTTCCGCTTTGTCAAACTACTAGTGGGCGCAGCAGTCGGCTGACGGGACGGCGCGGGCGATGGACTCGCGGTGGGCTCCCAATCGTCGGGGGAGGAGGGTGGACTTTGCTGTGGTGAATTTCTAACCGGAGGAGTCGGTGGCCTTGGCGCCGAGTCTGGAAACTTGATATATTTCTTCTTCCATAGAACGATACCAAGTTCGACTTCTCCCAATGTCTTCTCGCCTTCAGCTCCGGGAATGTCAAGATGCATTGAGTTGAATCCCGACATAACTTTCGTGACCCCGACACGAGCAAATCCAGCCGGAATCTCACCAAAATGGAAGGTTGATCCAAGTTGATGTGGTAAAGCATAGCCATTCGCCACCGGAAAACTAATGTTCTTCATTGGCGCATGTAACTCACAATTTGTCTTCTCCGTGATATCATCCACGGGGTAGCGCGCCGCCGACGGTTCATCAACTGGTTCATCAACTGCAGGATCTTGTAGCTGCGTGGAACCCACGCTGCTTTTCCGCTGAGATGGGCAGACATCGACTGCATGATCTTCTACTCGCGGCTGAGATTCCCTTTGCTGGGTAATTAAGGCCAGTTGCTCCTTCACATCCTGCATCTGGCGTTCTAATGCAGTAAACCTCTCCGCCTCCCTCTTCTTACCTCTGCAATGTTTTCTATAAGTTGCAGCGTGCTCCGGAAACCCTTCAAGAAAACCAACCCCGCCTCCTCTGCCTCGACATCGTCCCCAGTGTTCTTTATTCCCGAGGGCGAGTGAAAGCTCGTCGTCCTCTCTATCGGGAACATATTTTCCCTGTCGGACTAGTTCTATTGCGTCAACTAGTTTTTTGGTGACTCTTGTAATTCTTTTCTTCCATTTTCCCTGTGCAACAATCAGCCCTGTGTCTGGGTCCAACACTGCCCCATGCGCGAACAACCATAACTTGGACCTGTCGGGCCAGTCATCTGTCTGTGGAATGATCCCTTTTTGACGCAGCTCGTTTTCATAGGCTTCCCACTTAGGCACGGCAGTCTTGTAGCCACCTGAGCCCAAACGATGGAAATATTTCTTCTTCTTAGCATTCAACTTATTTTGTTTCGATCGGGCCACAGCGACGGCCGATTTCTTATACGCCACAAATTCAGGCCAGTCATCTTTTAGCTTCTCTAGATGTCCAGTGAAATCTGGAGTTTTTTCTCATATTTTCTCCACAATGATTTCTTCCAGTTGTTGAATTGCTCGGCCATCTTGCTAAGAGTCCACTCCTTGACTTTATCCTTCCTCCTCTGTGGGAGATCTGCCGGTAGGCTGAAAGAACCCAATATCGACTCCCAAAGGGTTTCTTTAATTCTGTCCTCGACATATTTTGCGCCAATGTTTTTTTTCTTCGGCTCATTCCATTCTGCAACGGTGATCGGGACCATGTCCCTTACAAGAAATCCGCATTGAGCTATATATTTAGTGGAGATTCCATCGGGTTTCTCCGGTTTGCCTTTTATGCTAACTTCGTCGATCGACAACTTTGCACCATCCGGCAGCTTTAACCCTTGGGCCGGGCCTCGTTTACGGATTGACGTAGATCCAGAGGGCTGAAAGAAAAATGTTTCGTTAATAAGTGCGCATATAAATCAATTAATGCATCTAGCTAGTGATCAACAAGACTTAATATATACCTTGCCGGAGTTCTCTACGGAGTTTTCTAACGGCACTTCTTCTTCGTCGTCGTCTCTGAAGTTTTGTAACTCAAGTCCCTCACCGGAGTCGTTCAAGCATTTCGCGCTGAAATCTTCGCCGTCTTCTTCGTCGGAATCTTCTCCATCGGAATTGGGTCCAAGGGTCTTATCAAATATAAGTGCTTGCATGCGTTCTTCTTTCTCCAAGTCTCGGATGAAGTCCGGGGCGTCGATGATGGGGGCATCGTCCTCCATAGCTCAATGTCACTGCAAATTTGTAATTCATAGCAAACCACTTTAAATTTCTTATACACAATAATATTGCAACTAAAATTTTGAAACTTTGCTACTAGAATTTTGAAACTTAGCAAAATTCACATATGACTAGAATAAAAAAATGACAATGCACATATTTACTTATTTACTAGAATAAAAAAATGACTTAGCAATATTTATAACAAAATTTCTACACTAATAATAACCTAAACAATAAAGAAAAAAATTGCTACACTAAACTTTACTAAACAATAAACTTTAATAATAATATAAACAATAATAACCTATAAAAAATAAACAAAATTGCTAAGTTTTTCAAATTTTGCTACACTAAACTTTACTACTAAAATTTTCAAACTTAGCAATATTTAAAATTTTACAATATTTCAAACTTTACAATATTTCATATTTTCAAACTTAGCTAAAATTTTGAAACTTTGCTACTACAATTTCAAACTTAGCAAAATACACATATTTACTAGAATAAATTTTCACATATTTACTAGAATTCAAACTTAGCAAAATTATTTTTAGTAACTTAGCAAAATATTTCTAACTTAGCAGAATTATTTTAAGTAACTTAGCAAAATATTTCTAACTTAGCAAAATTAACCTTGCTTTGCTAACTACATTTTCAAATTTTCTAGCTTTGCAAAAATATAACCTTGCTTTGCTAACTACATTTTCAAATTTGCCAAGTTAGCTAAATTTTCTAAGTTTTCAAATTTGCTACATTTGGAAGGTTTGCTACATTTTCAAATTTTCTAACACTGCAAAAATTGCTACATTTTCAACTAAAATTCACACATAAAAAAAATGCACACTACTAAAATTTTGTTTTCTTAGTTTTCAACTAAAATTCAAACATAAAAAAAATGCACACTACTAAAATTTACTCAAAACTACTAAAAAATGAACCTAAACTATAATAACCTTATTATAATAACCTAAACAATAATAATTAAGCTAAACAAAATTTAAAACTTAACTAAAAATGAAAAAAATACCTCTGTACTGCGTGGCCGAGGCGGTGGCGGAGGTGGCCGGACCGGCGACGGCGGAGCGCGTGGCGGTGGAGGCCGGTGGAGGAGGCGCAGCAGCGGAGGGCCGCGCGTGGCGGTGCGGCCGGCGTAGCGTCGCCGGCGCGTGGAGGGCACGGCGGAGGGCGCGGCGTCGGGGCCTTGGCGGCGCGCGGTCGACGGCCGCGGAGGGCGACGTGTGCACGTGGAGGGCGTGGCGGAGGGCGGCGGCGCCGTCGACGGCGTGGAGGGGCGCGGTGTAGGGGCGTCCGCGGCGAAGGCCTTCGCCGGAGCAGCGCTTCGCCGGCGTCGTCGAGGAGCGGGCGTCGTCGTCGAGAGGAGCAGGGACTTGCTTTAGTACCGGTTGTTCTGTCTTTAGTACCGGTTGTAAAGAACAACCGGTACTAAAGGTCTGTTTGGGCTGCGGCGAAATTTCGCGCGCGAAGCCCACCCCTTTAGTACCGGTTGTAGTTTACAACCGGTACTAATGGGCTTTTGATTATTTTTTCTCTAGTTTCTTTTTTCTTTCTTATGTTTTCTGTTTTTTATATCTATTTGGTTTCTATTTTGTTTTTTTCTCTAGTTTCTTTTTCTTTAATATATATTTAATTTAATTGTCTACAAAATTGTAATAATTATCTATCTATTTGTTTTCTATAAAAATGGACCCGAGCTATGTAACTGGATTAAATAAAGATGTTTGAATATGAATTTGAATAACTTGTGCATAATTTTGAATCTGACAAAAACGGACCACACAGTTACATAAAAGGATACATTATTACACATCACTAACAGTTACATAAAAGGATACATTATTACACATCACTAACAGTTACATTACTACATAAACGGACCACACAGTTACATAAAAGGATTAGGAGGAACGGCGGGAGGAGCCAGCCCCGTTCGCGGCCCCCCGATTCTCACGCGCACATTTGCGACGGAGGGTAAGATCCATGGAGGATGAGTCTTTCAGCGCCCAATCCAGCTCGGAAGCCTCCTTCGCCTTGAGCTGGCAGGCAGTTCTGGCTCGCTGTACACGGTCGTCGTGGACGGACTGGAAGGAGGCTTCAAGGGCCTCCTGGATCTGCGGCCCGCCGCGCTCTTCCCCATGGTCGCTCCAGTCGAAGTCGTCGTCGTCGTCATCCTCCTCGTCGGGAGGGGCGGCGGCGACTGGTGGAGGTACGGCCGCGGATCCCCACGCCACCCCTGCGGCATACGCATCCTCGTCGGGGTCAGGGACGTCGGACCACGCGCGCTCGTACGTCCTCCGCACCTCCTCCGGCACCGGAGCAGGAGGCCGGTAGGAGGGCATTCCTCTCCACGCCGGGCTCGTGGGCATACGGCGGGATAGGCTCCGGCGGTAGCGCCCAAGCGCGCTCTGCCGAGCACGCTCGACCTCGTCCAGAAGGCGCTGCGGCGGGCGTGGCGGATCCATCTCATGGAGACGATGCGTTCGTGGCTAGGAATGGTGGATTAGGGTTTACCCCGTCGGCGAGAATATATAAAAACCTCCAGGGCAGCGCTAGGGGAAGACACGTGGCTAGGGCAGCGCTGGGGGAGGACACGTGGCTCCGCAAAGCCCGACTTTAGTCCCGGTTGGTGTTACCAACCGGGACTAAAGAAGCACACGGATCGTGTGTTTCTTTCAAGCGCTTGTGAGACGTTGGATCAGGGGTGAGCCCGACTTTAGTCCCGAACACCAACCGGGACTAAAGAAGCACACGGATCGTGTGTTTCTTTCAAGCGCTTGTGAGACGTTGGATCAGGGGTGTGTTTCTTTTGAGGGATTGTGAGCTGTTGGATCAGCAGTATCACGACCACTTCGTGAGCCACATGACCGGTTGCTGTTACCAACCGGGACGAAAGAAGCACACGTACTCTATATATAGCCCCCCTCCCGGAATTCCAGCGTCACTCACTCACTCACACAAAACATTCCAGCGTCACTCGGAGAGGCATCTTTGGGCAACCAGCGGCAAGACGTCTCTGATGACCTGTGACCGTTCCAAACGGTTGCAGATCATCAGAGATGTCTTGCCGGACGGTTGTAGATCATCAGAGACGTCTTACCACTGCTTGGATCGAAGTGGCGCTCAAACACAAAACATTCGGGTTCCCTAGCTACGTCCTGCAACCGTTTGGTTGGATCCAAGCAGCGGCAAGACGCTCTGATGATTAGCAACATCCCCAACACTTGTTGCAAATCATCAGAGACGTCTTGCCGCTCTCTGGATCGAAGGACGATTTGCCGTCTCGCGACCACGCGATGATTTGCCGATTTGCCGGTCAGAGTGGCCACTGGAGAAGGTAGGCAGGGGAAACCGTATGTTTTGCTCTATCACTTGGAAATGCTAAAGATCTTGGAGAATGCAGAGATTGTGTTGGTAAAACTGCAGCTGATTGACATAGTGTTTAGATCTCTCTTCTGAGTTTTCAGGACATAGTTACATAAAAGGTTTAATACATTATTACACATCAGCAACAACATCCCTATCTAGTGTTCACTTTTTCTTCTTGTGTGTCCCTTTCTTCTGATTGCGCCGTAGCAATGGACATTCTTCATCATTTAACACGATGCTTGGGTCAGTTTTCACTTTGAAGGGCGGAATTTGTAGTGACCTCACCTTTTACTAAAGGTTGAGATCCATGTGTATCGTGCTAGTCCCTGGATCGACTTGCTAGCACACACAATTTAAGATGAAATATCATAACATTGCATCAAATTCTATTACACGATGATCCAGAAAGTTTAAAAGGTTCGATACAAGGTGCATAGCCAAAGGCTAGCTCAAACCAAAGTAAACACACAGCGGAAAGCAATTGATACAGTGAGCCCCATCATCTTCATGCGCCACAGGCAAGCATGTTGGTTGTAGACTCGAAACCCTAACGAAACCTCACTCCTCGTCTGACGAACCTGCAACGGTGAGTTACAGCCCAAAATCACTGGGTCAGCACAATTGAATTGTGATGGCAAATGACACCTATGTGGAATATAAGTGGCAACCATATCTTCTACATGAATATCTGGCTGAGTGGAGTTATGGCTAGCTTGCGCAAAGCTGATTTTATCCTATATTTTGAAAAGACATTTTCTCACTTTTGAAAACAATTCGGTACCACTGATAGAAATCAGTGAATCTCCTTCCCATGTTCATCCCTCAAATTTTATTTAACAAATTGGCATGATGAGGTAACTCCATCAGTTCCTTGTCCAGCTGCTCAAAATGTCCGTAACCGGGGACACGACTAAGATCTTAGTTTTGTGAACTCTCGAGAGTGTGTGCACTTTCCCCACTAGACCCAATCAACCCAAACTTCCTAAGCACTCATTCAGTGCGAAGGAAAGGAGAAAATTGAGACGAGATCTTTCAGAAGTATTCCCCCTTTCTAACGGACTCGTTCCCAGAATCCTCCCACTGTCCGCCAGGCCGGTTTCATACAACCTACTTGATTAAGCCAGAGCCCATATTATCTAGTGGCTGCACTGGAAGCAAATCTAAACTTGGAGTGACTTTGAAACCTCTTTGTTCCTGGGTGGCCATCCACAAGTGTACTACCTCAGGTAAAAACCACCACATACCATGGCCCCAAGTATAGTAGAAACTACCTTAGGTGATAACCACCATGGACGTAGCCCTGAGGTGCCACTCAACTTTCAACCACCAAGCAATTTATCTATCCACCCAGGTATTTCATTAAACTTAGTAGATTTGTACTACCTCAGGTGATAACCACCACATACCATGGCCCCAAGTATAGTAAAAACTATCTTAGGTGATAACCACCATGAACATGGTCCTGAGAAGCAACTTAACTGATTGTAAAACTTTCATCAATTGCATAACTAAGCAAGTCTACTAAGTTTAATGGCTGCTAACTACAGGATATAAAGGGTGGCTACACACTACATAGGATTTATATCATGACATAATACAGTATTCAGAAATAAACCTAACATGCATACTACTGAAATCACTAAATGCATAATAGTAAAAATAGTAGGACTTTTATGGGTGTCACTTGCCTTTTGAAAGTTGTCGTTGCTCACACACTCTTTCTCAACGAACACAGTTGCTCTCCGTTTAATCTATACGTTGAAAGAAAATAATAAACAAACAATTCAACAAGCACATAACATATAAAATCAAACAACACAACAATTTATTTAATACAAGATTGTTTTATGTTATTTCTTTTATGCTCAAGGCTTATCACATAATTCAATTCACAACAGAATTAATGTGATTTGACTTAGGGTTTGCCATTTGATGTCAACGGATGGTCTGTATTCAAATTTGAACATTTCAAACTTGAATATCTTGAAGTGGTGTTCTGAGGGTTCTGATGGTTGGTCATGATCAAAATGATCGCACACTGATCGCACAAGGATTTGGTCAATGGGGCTTAACACAGATTTTCAAACTATGTTTGAAATTTTAATAACATCAAAAGTTTTTAACTCAAGTTCACAATTTTATGAATCAAATGGATTTAATAAATTTTAGTCTTAGTTTTCTCTGCACCTAGAATGATTTTAGTGGCATTTTGGAAAAGATTCACATTAAAAATGTTTATAGGATTTAAGTTATATCAAAATTACACAAACTAAGTCTCCAATTTAATAAACAACATAACATTGTTCAAAAATTATTCCCAACACTGGAATGATGTTCTACAAGTTCATAGGTTTCTAGAAATATTTTATTTGCAGTTTTAGGATTTATGAATTTGAATATATGTCAAATTTACTCAAATCACTCATTTGAAATTTGAATGAATTTGAACTGGACAAAATTGAAAATTAACCATGCCAAAATATTCTACAGGTCAAGGGCTTTCCATTGGTATAAAGTTTGTCAAATTTGGGCTTGTGGTTAAAAAGATATGATGGTTTGAAGTTCCAGGGGCTTTTCTGCAATTCTGCCATTTAAATCTATTCGGGATAAAATCTAAAAAAAGCTGGGTGACGTGGCGAATCCTGATTGGCTGGTACCGGTTGGTTAAGTGATCTAGTGTGATCCGTTGGATCTAGATCGGATGGCTCTGGGGCGTTGACCAGTACCTGGCTGCTGGTCTCGCCGGAGAAGGAAACGACGGCGGCGATGGCCTCGGGCGGTTGGCGGGGACGGAGCTCCGGTGGTTCCCTGGACGCGTAGAAGGTGGAACCGAGCTTGACGCAGCACGACGAAGAGGTTGGCGAGGTCGGCGTTGTCGATCGCGTCTTGGAACGGCGACGCGGCGCGGGCGGAGAGGTGCAGACGCCGATGACCTTCGGGTGGAGCTTGTTCTCGACGCTGCGATCGCGATAAAAATTGAGGGAGAGCTCAGGGAGGTGCGCAAAGATGATTGAAAGAGAGTGGGCCAGGATTTGGAGGCGGGTGCTCACTGTGTTGGCCGGGAACAGAGGAATACGGCGACGGCGAGGTGAAATCCGGCGATGAAATTCGTCAGCCTGGCGGCCCGATTCGCGAGAGTGGTAGAGGGGAAATGGGTTGTAACAGCCCAACGTTGAGAACCTGAAAATCTGTATAAAATTTTCACTTTTGCAATGCATTCATGCATCATGGCATCCTTGTGAACTTGTTATTTAATAAAGCGAGCATTGATTTGGTACCATTTCAAACAAAATACCAAACTTGCTCAACAATCTTACAAAGGAATGAAAGCATCCAAGTTACAAAACAAAATCTCTTTGACATTCTATATTTGTCAAGGAAGTTCCAAGAGCTCAACTCATTATTTTGACTTGCTTCAAAATTCTAAAAGATTATTATTTTGGAAATGCTCAAAATACCTATAGCAACTTCCTATTTTAATTTCCAAAGCAAATGGACTCCAATTGCTCTGGAAATTTTATGGATGTTGGCCCAAGGTACCAGGAGGCTACACGAAAATTTGCACAATTTTTGGAGGTATCTAAGTGGCCCAAAAGATTCAATTGCAGCAGCTGTGATTTTTATCCAGTATGCAAAAGGACCAATCCGTGATGTTTGTAAAACTTCCAGGGGGCAAATTGAAAATCGTCGTCTTCCTCATTTCTGTAGCGACCGAGCCACTGCAGTGACGCGCCGTGTCGCACGCATGCATCGCTCGAGCCCTCCCCTGCCTTCTACTGCACGGGAGTAAGCTCCCCGAGCCCACTGCTCCCCACTCCAGTCGCCACTGCTCCCTCTCCTCTCCCCTTGTTTTTTTTTCCTCATCACGCGGGCCACCATGGCCGCCGAGGCCGCGGAGCTCGTCGCCGTCGTCTGGAGCCGCCCCGCGTAGATCGAAGCCGATAGAAAGCTCCGCCTCGTCGTCCTCTCCACCTCCGTCAAAGGAATCGTGCTGGGGAGCCGCCGTTTCGCCGCTTTGAGCTCTTCTTCCCCACGGCCGTCCGGAGCGCCGCCGCCCGACTCCGTCGCCGTCGCTCCTCCCCCGCCGTCCCCGCTGCCCCGTACTGGTTCGTGGTGAGCAACTCGTGCTGAGGCACCCATCCTTCCCTTTCCCCCTCCATAGCTGGCCGTGTTCCACCGCCGTGCTGTCGCCGGCGTTCGTCGTCGCCGTCCTTTTCCCTCGCGGTGACGCCGGTCGCGAAACCGGCCTTGACCGGCCACGAGGCCGTTTGCCTCTGTTGCCTAACCGGCTTCTGGGCCGGCCCAACCGGCCAGAAGGCCGGGCGCCTCTGTGCCCTGCCCGGTTCTGAAACCGGCCTGGACCGGGCCACAGGCCGGACCTCTCTGGCCCATGACCGGCCTGTAAGCCGGCCCAACCGGGCTGTGGACCGGCCTGAACAGTAAAAACAGTTTTTCTTTTTCTTAATTAAAACAATTGATAACTATTGAATTATTGCTTCAAATTTAGCAAATGAAATACCAAAGTGATCAGTGATTCAAATGCTATCAAATCATGTTAACATAAACTTATGATCACAAATATTTATTGATGTTACTCCTAATTTGAATAAAAGAATTAAATTCATTTAATTCCTTAATTCACTACGTGTTCCTCGGAACCCGGAAAATTACAAATAAGGTACCGAAACGATCAGAAGAGCAATACCTATCTAATCATGTCATGTTCATGCATATTTGAGCCACTTTCTAGTAATGTAATAACTTGAACAAGGTGGTCATTAAGCAAAATATGGGGTTGCCTCCTAATAATTGCACTAGTTATTTGGCTCTCCATTTAATGTTGCTAGATAAACTAAATGATGATATCATTGCATAAACATGACATGTCATCAAGTGTTTGTGCATCGCATTGTGAGCTTGTGTGGTGATTGATTTGTTTTTCCGTTGTGTGCTTCGTTAGATCAAGCAGACGGGGTTCCACCTCAATACCCCGCCGAGCAGTACTACCAGCACTCTGAACAAGGCAAGCGTAATCCCCCCTCTGAGCATATCCTATCCTATTTTCCGCAATTATTTTCTCCACTATAATATTGCATGCGGTTCTAAATGTCTTTTGCCTGGATTAGAGTATCCTACTAGTTGCATTAGAATCCTGTTGCCAATACCTGTTTTACCTTCCTATTACCATAGGTTTGTATTGTTGGCCATGGAATACTTACTATGCTATGCAAGTGCTTAGCCATGCTTAGTGAAATGCCTAGTTGTACTAGGGATGGTGAATGCTGGAAACAGGTGTTAACTTGTGACAGTGATGTTGATGGTGGAGAATTGTGGAGGTGGATAATAAAATGCTAAGAAGGTGGGGATGAGAGGCCACATGGGATGTGGTGGGTTGTCTCGTTCTTGCCGCCTAGGTGCGAGTTCTGCACATCCTGAACCAAGACTGAGCGTGCAACCATGCGTGAGGCCTATGCAATTGCAGGAACCCTCATAGACTAAATAACTCGAGCGGGGCTAGCCAGGGTCCTCTAGTTTGGTTTTCCATTTGCGCGTGCGTGATGGTGGTGAACTGTGATGAGGCTGATGGCGTTAGGAAAATGAGTGGCCACGGGGCAGTTAGTTGGAGCTGCTGCTCCGTCCTCACTGATGATCCTGGATAGTCCTTAACGAGGGAGAAGTCGACACCGCTCCCACCCAGCCGGCTTTCCAAGGAAGAGAGCTAATGCGCAGGTAATGGGCCGGACGGTACGCGTGGCGAAGGAAGGAACTTCAACTTTGTACACCCCTGCAGGGTTAAATCTTTTCGAAAAGCCGTGTCCACGGTTACGGACGACTTGGGAATGGACGATGATCATAGAATAACTTAAACGGAATGATTAAAACTGGGTACTAGAGGTACCAATTCACGAATGTAAGGTTGACTTCCTCGAGGGTGATTCGGGGAGGTGCCTTTGATGAACAGGTACAATGGTGATGATGGTTGTGTTGAGAAAGTGATCTCAAAGAAAAGAGTTACTTCTTACCCCTTTTAAAATGTTCTGATTAGTCGATGCCATGGAGTTGTGTTTTATAAATAAAATCAGCTTTATGCAAAACAGCCATAAAACCTTGAAAGCCAATCATCGAGCATATATTAGCTCTTAATCTTGCGAGTTCGTCGAACTCAACGTCTTTGCTTTTTTTCAGAGAGGACTTCACCGACCTCGAAGGTGGGTTCTTTGTGGACGTCGACGAGTAGTCTGGGGTTCCCAGGTGGCAGCTTGGGACATCCTGGAACAGCTGGCGTTGTGATGTTTATCTGTAGGCCTCTTAGGCCATATGTTGGATCTTGTTGTTTAGAACAACCTAATTCGCTTCCGCTTGTTGTAATGTTGGGTCTGTGACCTCTGGTTGTCATTTGCTATCTTTCTCTGTATAAGAGTTGAACTATATGATTTGTGTCGTAGAGTCTGTGATGTGCCAGTTGTTCCACAAGTCTTGATCTTACTATTATGCTTTGATAGTTGTGCCTGTGTTAAGGCATCAATCGGGGTGTTGCGTTGTCTGGAGTGAGGTGTACCCAGCAACGCCTGCCAAAGGTTTTGGCCGGGGATTGGTAAACCCGTAACCTCCGGTTGTATCGCTTAACCGGTGACACACAGCATCACTGTATAGCAGTCGGGTCGGGGCGCCACAAGTTGGTATCAGAGCAGTACTGCCTGTAGGAAACCCTTCTACTGGTCGATGTTGAGTCTAGTGTTTGTGAAAATATTTTAACCTAAAAATGAGTTGTGAAAACCATCTTAGGATTCTTTTTACTCCTTATCTGGTTACCTCTAATCTCGGAGCAATCTTATCTCGATTTGAGTTAAAGGTTTTACTTCTCACCTGTTACTTCAAAATTAGGAGAAACGGGGTGGGTTCGACCTTTAGTGTTATGTGTCACGTTGCTCCCGCTGCGTTGCAATCCCAAATCAACTCAGATATTTCTACCAATCAATCTTTGATCCTTTCTTTGGGTTTAACCCAGGACTTGAACATAAGGTCCCGGATTGTGCCAACTAGAGTGTGTTAAGTTGTGATTTCTTAACTCTCACTAGTAGCACATGATGCTGATCTTGACCCAAGTTCTATCTTGTTGTTTTCCTTCTCGCAAAGTATTATCGTCCCTAGTCTGTGTACTTGTGAAGACGCTAATGCTATTGTTCGACCATTCGGAGAAAGATACTAATGTGTCATTGTCAAATCTCCAGAATGGCTCGAGGAGGTCGTGGAGGCCGTGGTGGTCGCGGTAACCACAATGATGATGAGGATGATCTGCCGCCACCACCCTCGATGGCTCAAGTCTTGATGGCCATTGAGGAGAACCGTGGGCGCAATGAGCGCTTGCTTGAGCAGTTGGTGCAGCAGAATGCACGGAGGAACGAGTGCAACACTCTCACTGAGTTCCTGCGCTCCAGCCACCCACTTTGCTGATGCTAAGGAGCCACTGGAAGCTGATGATTGGCTTCGTGCTTTGGAGCGCAAGTTCTCCGCGCTGCATGTCCCATTGGCTGAACAAGTCAACTTTGCCACCTATCTCTTGGTTGGTGCTGCTGGCTGTTGGTGGGAAAGCCATGTGGCTTGTTTCCAGCCAACCATGTCTTCACCTGGGCTGATTCCGCACTGCCTTCCGTGCGGAGTACATTCCCCAGCCATCATGGATTGAAGAGGAGGGAGTTCCTGGATTGCAACAGGGACGGATGGACCTCCGCACTTATGGTCGTGAGTTCAACCATCTTTCTCGTTACGCCCCAAGGGACGTGACCAATGATGCTGACAAGCAAGAGCTGTTCCGCAAGGGTCTGAATCCGCAGCTCGCTATGAGTTGCTACCCTTCAGGTTCCAGACCTATCAGGAGCTGTTCAACCAGGCTTTCACTCTTGAGCAAGGAAGAAAGGAACTTGAAGCTTCCAAGAGGCCCGCACATGGGGACCATCAGAGTTCCTCGGGTTCTGAGAGCAAGAAGCGCAGGGTGTTTGTCCCTACAGCGCCGTACCTCGTGCTCCCTTCATGCCGAGGGCAGCAGGATATAGGCCACCTCCTCCGCGCCCCACTACTTCGACACTTGGGATAGGCGGAAGTGGGTACCGTCCTATGCTACCTGCTCCACCTGGACTCACTTGCTACACCTGTGGCCAGGCTGGTCACTACTCCAGGGAGTGCCCCCAGAAGGCACCTCTCGAAACCTGCACGAGCCCCTGCCACCCAACTGGCAAGGCTGGACCTATGGTGCGTGGTCGCCTGAACCACGTCTCTTGAAGAAGCTGAAGAGGATCCTGGCGTCTTATGGGTGAGCTTCGAATCAACAACCATCTTGCTACCGTTTTGTTTGATTCTGGAGCATCGCATTCATTCATCTCATAGCGTTTGCAAAAGATCACAAATACCGTTTGAGAAGATGAGAGTCCCTTGATGATCTCTACCCTGGCTCCAAATGGCAAACCGATGGCGTTACTCCTGAGGTCCAGATTATCATAGCATCCCTGTCCTTCCCTTTCCCGTTGATAGCCTTGAGGTCGAAGGGCCTTGATGCCATACTGGGCATGGACTGGTTAGCAAGATACCATGCTAATCTCGACTGTGCTGCTAAGTCCATCACCGTGACCCACCCTTCCGGTTACGATGTGCAGTTTTGGGCTACATATTCAGGACCTCCATCATCAGACAATCCCCTCTCCCCGGAGATCGCCCTATGTTTCATGGAAGGCTTGTCCCCTCCTGAAATCCAGGACATACACGTGGTGTGTGACTTCCCGGATGTGTTCCCAGAAGAATTGCCTGGCATGCCACCTGATCGAAGTGTGGAGTTTGTCATAGACTTGCTTCCCGGTACTGCTCCAATTTCCAAGAAGCCCTACCGTATGCCGGTGGAAGAGTTGGCTCTGTTGAAGGAGCAAATTGATCAGCTGTTAGCTAAGGAGTTCATCCAGCCTAGCAGTTCACCTTGGGGTTGTCCGGTACTCTTTGTCAAGAAGAGGGATTCTACCGTGCCTCGTCTTGTCTCTGACTATCGACCGTTGAATGCGGTGACAATCAAGAACAAGTATCCTATTCCCCGATCAATGATCTGTTGGATCAGTTAGCTGGTGCAAGAGTATTCTCCAAGATGGATCTGAGGTCAGGGTACCATCAAATAAAGATCAGAAAGGAGGATATCCCAAAGACGGCATTTGTTACTCGCTATGGCTCATATGAGTATACCGTCATGTCCTTTGGTCTCACAAATGCTCCAGCTACTTTCATGAGGCTCATGAATTCCATTTTCATGGATTATCTTGATAAGTTTGTCGTCATTTACATCGATGACATCCTCATCTATTCTAAAACCGACGAAGAGCATGATGAACACCTTCGGTTGGTTCTGACACGGCTTCGTGAACACCGTCTCTATGCCAAGTTCTCCAAGTGTGAGTTTTGGTTGGATAAACTTGTCTTCCTTGGACATGTAATATCTGCCAATGGTGTGGAAGTCATCCCCGACAAAATTCAAGCTATTCTAGACTGGAAAACTCCAATGTCAGTCAAGGACATTCGTAGCTTTCTCGGATTGGCGGGTTACTACCGCCGATTCATCGAAGCTTTCTCCAAAATAGCCAAGGCATTGACTGACCTTCTCAAGAAGGATAGAAAGTTCGTATGGACTGCCGAAGCTGAAGAGAGCTTCCAAGCCCTGAAAGCCAAGCTCACGTCCGCTCCTGTGCTTGTCCTGCCGGACACAAGCAAGGATTTCGTCGTCTTCTGTGACGCCTCTCTACAAGGTTTGGGCTGTGTGCTAATGCAAGATGGCCATGGTGGCTATGCTTCTCGCCAACTTAAGCCGCATGAGCTCAATTACCCTACTCATGATCTAGAGCTTGCCGCGGTGGTCTATGCTTTGAAGCAATGGAGACCATACCTGTTTGGTAACCGTGTGAGATCTTCTCGGATCACAAGAGTCTAAAGTACCTCTTCACCCAGCCGGATTTAAATCTCAGGCAAAGGCGTTGGTTGGAGTTAATCACGGACTACAATGTGAGTCTGAACTATCAACCCGGCAAAGCAAACGTCGTGGCTGACGCGCTAAGTCGGAAGTCCTATTGCAACAATCTGATGATTGAAGCGGCCCAACCTTCCCTTCATGAAGAGTTTGCCCGTTTGAACTGGAAATTGTTCCCTCCGGCTATCTAGCAAATCTGGAGATCAAATCTACTCTTGTAGACCAGATAAGGATGCTCAAACTCGTGACAAGGGTATTCTGAAAATCAAGGAGAACATTGCTAGCGGAAGGCAAATGCTTCTCTGTCGATGAATCCGGAGTTGTTTATTTTGGTGACCGTCTAGTGGTACCCAAGAAGCGGAAATTGAGAGAGCTGATCCTTCAGGAGGCTCATGATACACCTCTCTCTATCCATCCCGGTAGTACCAAGATGTACCAAGACCTTCGACCACAATTCTGGTGGACCGTATGAAACGGGAAATCGCCAAGTTTGTTGCTGAATGCGACACCTGTCGTCGGGTAAAAGCTGAACATCAAAGACCTCCGGCACTCTCCGCCCTATTGCAGTCCCGAGTGGAAATGGGATGAAATTGGTATGGACTTCATCACCGGATTTCCCCGGTCTCCTAAGGGCAACAATGCAATCTGGGTAATCATTGATCGTCTTTCCAAGGTTGCTCACTTCCTACCAGTCCGCGATGAGATACATGCTAGTCAACTCGCTGACCTATATTTGGCTCGTATTGTTCCATTGCATGGGGTCCCTTTGAGGATCATCTCTGACCGTGGAAGTATCTTTGTCTCCAAGTTCTGGCAGAGCTTCCAAACTGCTATGGGGTCCCGTCTCAACTTCAGTACCGCCTACCATCCCCAAACTGATGGTCAGACCGAAAGGGTAAACCAAGTCCTGGAAGACATGCTCAGGGCATGTGTAATCTCTTTTGGCACGAATTGGGAAAAGTATCTCCCTTTCGCGGAGTTCTCCTACAACAATAGCTATCAAGCTAGTCTGGGCATGGCTCCATTCGAGGCTCTATATGGAAGAAAATGCCGCACTCCTCTAAATTGGTCCGAGACCGGAGAGAGAGCACTCTTTGGTCCGGATGTGATCAATGAAGCTGAAGAGAAGGTTAGAATCATAAGAGAAAATCTGAAGATTGCCCAGTCTAGGCAGAAAAGCTACTATGACAAGCATCATCAGGAGATTCACTATGAAATTGGTGATAAAGCTTATCTCCGTGTCTCTCCCCTCCGTGGCGTTCGCCGCTTCGGAATAAAAGGGAAATTGGCCCCTCGCTATGTTGGTCCGTTCACCGTCCTGGGAAAGCGAGGAGATCTTTCTTATAAGTTGGAGTTGCCGGTCAAATTTCCGAATGTGCATAATGTGTTCCATGTCTCCCAACTCCGCCGTTGTTTCAAGGATACTATCCATGGGGTCAATCATGAGGAGCTAGATCTACAAGAAGACCTCACTTATCGTGAGCATCCTATTCGCGTCTTGGATGAAGCCGAAAGGAAGACCCGCAACAAGACTACCAAGTTCCTCAAAATTCAGTGGTCTCATCATTCCGAGGATGAAGCGACTTGGGAACGAGAGTCTAGTCTTCGTGAGGAGTATCCCGACTTCTTTTCGCAACCTTAGAATCTCGGGACGAGATTCCTGTAAGGAGGGTAGAATTGTAACAGCCCAACGTTGAGAACCTGAAAATCTGTATAAAATTTTCACTTTTGCAATGCATTCATGCATCATGGCATCCTTGTGAACTTGTTATTTAATAAAGCGAGCATTGATTTGGTACCATTTCAAACAAAATACCAAACTTGCTCAACAATCTTACAAAGGAATGAAAGCATCCAAGTTACAAAACAAAATCTCTTTGACATTCTATATTTGTCAAGGAAGTTCCAAGAGCTCAACTCATTATTTTGACTTGCTTCAAAATTCTAAAAGATTATTATTTTGGAAATGCTCAAAATACCTATAGCAACTTCCTATTTTAATTTCCAAAGCAAATGGACTCCAATTGCTCTGGAAATTTTATGGATGTTGGCCCAAGGTACCAGGAGGCTACACGAAAATTTGCACAATTTTTGGAGGTATCTAAGTGGCCCAAAAGATTCAATTGCAGCAGCTGTGATTTTTATCCAGTATGCAAAAGGACCAATCCGTGATGTTTGTAAAACTTCCAGGGGGCAAATTGAAAATCGTCGTCTTCCTCATTTCTGTAGCGACCGAGCCACTGCAGTGACGCGCCGTGTCGCACGCATGCATCGCTCGAGCCCTCCCCTGCCTTCTACTGCACGGGAGTAAGCTCCCCGAGCCCACTGCTCCCCACTCCAGTCGCCACTGCTCCCTCTCCTCTCCCCTTGTTTTTTTTTCCTCATCACGCGGGCCACCATGGCCGCCGAGGCCGCGGAGCTCGTCGCCGTCGTCTGGAGCCGCCCCGCGTAGATCGAAGCCGATAGAAAGCTCCGCCTCGTCGTCCTCTCCACCTCCGTCAAAGGAATCGTGCTGGGGAGCCGCCGTTTCGCCGCTTTGAGCTCTTCTTCCCCACGGCCGTCCGGAGCGCCGCCGCCCGACTCCGTCGCCGTCGCTCCTCCCCCGCCGTCCCCGCTGCCCCGTACTGGTTCGTGGTGAGCAACTCGTGCTGAGGCACCCATCCTTCCCTTTCCCCCTCCATAGTTGGCCGTGTTCCACCGCCGTGCTGTCGCCGGCGTTCGTCGTCGCCGTCCTTTTCCCTCGCGGTGACGCCGGTCGCGAAACCGGCCTTGACCGGCCACGAGGCCGTTTGCCTCTGTTGCCTAACCGGCTTCTGGGCCGGCCCAACCGGCCAGAAGGCCGGGCGCCTCTGTGCCCTGCCCGGTTCTGAAACCGGCCTGGACCGGGCCACAGGCCGGACCTCTCTGGCCCATGACCGGCCTGTAAGCCGGCCCAACCGGGCTGTGGACCGGCCTGAACAGTAAAAACAGTTTTTCTTTTTCTTAATTAAAACAATTGATAACTATTGAATTATTGCTTCAAATTTAGCAAATGAAATACCAAAGTGATCAGTGATTCAAATGCTATCAAATCATGTTAACATAAACTTATGATCACAAATATTTATTGATGTTACTCCTAATTTGAATAAAAGAATTAAATTCATTTAATTCCTTAATTCACTACGTGTTCCTCGGAACCCGGAAAATTACAAATAAGGTACCGAAACGATCAGAAGAGCAATACCTATCTAATCATGTCATGTTCATGCATATTTGAGCCACTTTCTAGTAATGTAATAACTTGAACAAGGTGGTCATTAAGCAAAATATGGGGTTGCCTCCTAATAATTGCACTAGTTATTTGGCTCTCCATTTAATGTTGCTAGATAAACTAAATGATGATATCATTGCATAAACATGACATGTCATCAAGTGTTTGTGCATCGCATTGTGAGCTTGTGTGGTGATTGATTTGTTTTTCCGTTGTGTGCTTCGTTAGATCAAGCAGACGGGGTTCCACCTCAATACCCCGCCGAGCAGTACTACCAGCACTCTGAACAAGGCAAGCGTAATCCCCCCTCTGAGCATATCCTATCCTATTTTCCGCAATTATTTTCTCCACTATAATATTGCATGCGGTTCTAAATGTCTTTTGCCTGGATTAGAGTATCCTACTAGTTGCATTAGAATCCTGTTGCCAATACCTGTTTTACCTTCCTATTACCATAGGTTTGTATTGTTGGCCATGGAATACTTACTATGCTATGCAAGTGCTTAGCCATGCTTAGTGAAATGCCTAGTTGTACTAGGGATGGTGAATGCTGGAAACAGGTGTTAACTTGTGACAGTGATGTTGATGGTGGAGAATTGTGGAGGTGGATAATAAAATGCTAAGAAGGTGGGGATGAGAGGCCACATGGGATGTGGTGGGTTGTCTCGTTCTTGCCGCCTAGGTGCGAGTTCTGCACATCCTGAACCAAGACTGAGCGTGCAACCATGCGTGAGGCCTATGCAATTGCAGGAACCCTCATAGACTAAATAACTCGAGCGGGGCTAGCCAGGGTCCTCTAGTTTGGTTTTCCATTTGCGCGTGCGTGATGGTGGTGAACTGTGATGAGGCTGATGGCGTTAGGAAAATGAGTGGCCACGGGGCAGTTAGTTGGAGCTGCTGCTCCGTCCTCACTGATGATCCTGGATAGTCCTTAACGAGGGAGAAGTCGACACCGCTCCCACCCAGCCGGCTTTCCAAGGAAGAGAGCTAATGCGCAGGTAATGGGCCGGACGGTACGCGTGGCGAAGGAACTGGGGCCCCTCGGGACTTCGGGGACTTCAACTTTGTACACCCCTGCAGGGTTAAATCTTTTCGAAAAGCCGTGTCCACGGTTACGGACGACTTGGGAATGGACGATGATCATAGAATAACTTAAACGGAATGATTAAAACTTGGGTACTAGAGGTACCAATTGCACGAATGTAAGGTTGACTTCCTCGAGGGTGATTCGGGGAGGTGCCTTTGATGAACAGGTACAATGATGATGATGGTGGTTGTTGTTGAGAAAGTGATCTCAAAAGAAAAAGAGTTACTTCTTACCCCTTCTCAAAAATGATCTGATTAGTCGATGCCATGGAGTTGTGTTTTATAAATAAAATCAGCTTTATGCAAAACAGCCATACAACCTTGGAAAGCCAATCATGGAGCATATATTAGCTCTTAATCTTGCGAGTTCGTCGAACTCAACGTCGTTTGCTTATTTTCAGGAGAGGACTTCACCGACCTCGAAGGTGGGTTCTTTGTGGACGTCGACGAGTAGTCTGGGGTTCCCAGGTGGCAGCTTGGGACATCCTGGAACAGCTGGCGTTGTGATGTTTATCTGTAGGCCTCTTAGGCCATATTTGGATCTTGTTGTTAGACAACTTAATTCGCTTCCGCTTGTTGTAATGTTGGGTCTGTGACCTCTGGATGTCATTTGCTATCTTTCTCTGTATAAGAGTTGAACTATATGATTTGTGTCGTAGAGTCTGTGATGTGCCAGTTGTTCCACAAGTCTTGATCTTACTATTATGCTTTGATAGTTGTGCCTGTGTTAAGGCATCAATCGGGGTGTTGCGTTGTCTGGAGTGAGGTGTACCCAGCAACGCCTGCCAAAGGTTTTGGCCGGGGATTGGTAAACCCGTAACCTCCGGTTGTATCGCTTAACCGGTGACACACAGCATCACTGTATAGCAGTCGGGTCGGGGCGCCACATGGGTAGAACGACGCGGGGATTTAAAGGAGAGGAGAGGGAGGCCGTCAAGGGCTCGGGCCAGAGCGGAGTGAGTGCGGGAGTGGGCGATGTCGTGGGCGTCGTGTGAGCGTGGGACGGTTGGAGAAGACGACTCCGACAGGGGAAGCGGGCTGGTGTTGGGCTTGCTGGGCTGGGCCATCCGGCTGTTTGGTTATCCTCTTTTTTTTTTTGGTCTTTGTCTTTTCCTTTTTCTGTTTCATTATTTGAACTTCAATTCTTGATTCAAATTGAATTCAAATACTTTCAGAAAATTATGATAATGATATATTTATAAATATCATTTACATTGACTCTATTTTCCAACATTGTCCTTAAAAATATTATTTGAATTTGTTATCAATATTCAAATAGTCCTATGGGTTACTTTAATGAATTATTTAGAAAAAAAAGGGCTTTATAATGTATATTTTTATCTCTATTAAATTCCAGAAATATTAGGAGTTATATAAAATATCTTAAACTCATTTTCAAAATAGAATAAGTTATGAAAACCATTTTATGTTCCAAAAGTCTAACAAGCCTTTTAAATAATTCATACAACAATTTGGGAAAATATTTGTTTAAAGCAATAAAATTTCAAGGCTGAAAATATTGATTTTGATAATCACATAATCATTCCTAAAATTAATTTTTTTTTGAAGCAAAACTATTTTATGAAATTTTATTTAAACAATTTTAAATATTTTGTAAATATTGTTTTAGGGTTTATTGACCTCCCAAATGTAACATTTTCATTTTCATGTTCAAAATTTGATGGATTTATTTTATCCAAAATAAAAGTTTCAATTTTTAGTGATTTTTAAACATTCCAAATTTTTGGGATGTTACAGACTACCACCCTTAAAAGGAATCTCGTCCCCGAGATTCGGAGAGGCTAAAAAGAAATATAGGTTTGGGCATTTCTGTTTAGGATAATTGGGTGACTACCACCCTTAAAAGAAAATTTTCATGGATAGTCTGGACTCCTGGCTTCAAACAAGGTCACATATAAATCTTCATAAATCCTTGTCGGGTAACCTTTAGCTTGGTGATGCTTCATCATCCTTATTCCATATAGCATCTACTAGTTCTTCACATAAGGATTGAATCCTTAGATTCCATGTACAACACCTTGGGTGTGTGGTTATCCAAACATCACTTCCAATAGGTAGGTGTCTCTTCATATAGCTTGTGGTTTTCCTCAAGATGGCTTGAGTAGAACTTTCCCTCACAGTAGAACTGTGAATCAACATAAGAAGTTGTTGAACACCTTTTGACACTGAAAGGTCACTCCTTTGGTCAATAAGAAGACCGAGATGAGAGGATTTCACAACATCATCTCATTCTTTCCTTTCTTGTTCTTGGCAGGCTTCCACCTCGTAGTTGACTTTCTTTAGTGCAGACACCATACTATTTCTAACGATACTCTCATGGCAGGCAAAAACTTCCATTGTAGGATACTTCCAAAAGTTGGTTTGTGTTTATCCTCACCGTATAACTTCCGTTCCGGCAACACTTGCCTCACATAGGGTTATATATATCTTACCATTCTATGGTTTAGGTGTAAGAATGTCGCCCCTCTTATAGGTATGTCACTAAAGATTTAACATTCCTTATAGCAGGGCGAATGATATGAGTATTTGCCATGGGGGCCAATCCATGTCGTACTCACTCATTACCTTGTACTTGGTTTGATGAATCTCGCATTCTAACACTCGGTCATGCCTCACTTATCTCACAGAATGTTTCCAATCTGTAAGACAAACCTTAACTAAGCTATCGATCCTCATACTAGTGGGTTGCGTCACTCCTACACAACGTAAGCTCAAACGTTGTTGTCTTCAAGATTTCTTCTCCTTGATGTGATAGACTGTCCATACTATCTCAACTCATAAAACTTCAACTCCACATTTCACTTGTTGAAATCTAAGACAGACATGGCATGGAGCAAGGGTGCGATTGTTCCTTCACACAAGATAAGTAACCAAAGTTGGTAGGCATTCTTCAAAAGGGATGGCTTGTAATACTATAGGGAACTGGTCATCACATACTTGTTGATAAATGGTTAAGGCATCTGGTTGGGTTTAGTATGGATGTGTAGAGATAGGAATGTAGTAAGAAGGAATCCTATCCCCAACAGAGCAGATCAAGGCAAATCATCTTACAAACAACATCTAACAAACATCAAGCAACATAGTTCAAACAACAAACATACAATCTAGTATTGCCATACAACCTAAGTTGGTATGACCAATACACTATCACGATATCGTCGTTCTAATTAAGTGGTGGTCTAGTCTGTCTCCTTCTTGAGTGCTTCAAGTTCTTCTTCCGCTTCCTTGAGGTATCCTTGGGTGTTATGAAGTCTAAACCTAATTCTTTTTCCAAGTTCCTTGATGGCCTTCCAAGCTGCACTTTGTGCTGCATCAAAGAATGATGTTTGAAGTACTCGGTTGGTGAACATCCAACTTCCCATTGTCTTGTGGTCGTCTTCTTTGTTCTGATACAAGTGGAGTTGTACCCACCAATATTCCTGACCTTCATCCAATACAGGAAATCCTTTGTACACTGCATCTCCTTGGACTCCCATGCTTAACATGATATCCTTTAGTGCTCTTGGAAACTCTGTCTCATACTTCAAGGTCATTGTCCACACTGGTCCTATCTTGATGGAGTCGATGATGGTGGACATCTATAAAGAAGGGAAGACATTTAGAAGGATGTATAATAGATAAGAGTACGAGACAAATGAAATAAAAAATTCCTTTTAGAAAAGTATAAAATAGTTCATTTTATTCCTAAGGTCTTTTCCTATTTCTATTCCAAACCAAGGGTCTCGAACCTACAGGCAACACAGTGCTCTGA
Source organism: Poa pratensis (assembly GCA_947311845.1). NCBI lineage: Eukaryota > Viridiplantae > Streptophyta > Magnoliopsida > Poales > Poaceae > Poa > Poa pratensis. The sequence goes on from CAMZMU010000088.1 coordinate 15,053,138, forward strand.
TACCATCTGTAGTGACCTCACCTTTTACTAAAGGTTGAGATCCATGTGTATCGTGCTAGTCCCTGGATCGACTTGCTAGCACACACAATTTAAGATGAAATATCATAACATTGCATCAAATTCTATTACACGATGATCCAGAAAGTTTAAAAGGTTCGATACAAGGTGCATAGCCAAAGGCTGGCTCAAACCAAAGTAAACACACAGCGGAAAGCAATTGATACAGTGAGCCCCATCATCTTCATGCGCCACAGGCAAGCATGTTGGTTGTAGACTCGAAACCCTAACGAAACCTCACTCCTCGTCTGACGAACCTGCAACGGTGAGTTACAGCCCAAAATCACTGGGTCAGCACAATTGAATTGTGATGGCAAATGACACCTATGTGGAATATAAGTGGCAACCATATCTTCTACATGAATATCTGGCTGAGTGGAGTTATGGCTAGCTTGCGCAAAGCTGATTTTATCCTATATTTTACAAAGACATTTTCTCACTTTTGAAAACAATTCGGTACCACTGATAGAAATCAGTGAATCTCCTTCCCATGTTCATCCCTCAAATTTTATTTAACAAATTGGCATGATGAGGTAACTCCATCAGTTCCTTGTCCAGCTGCTCAAAATGTCCGTAACCGGGGACACGGCTAAGATCTTAGTTTTGTGAACTCTCGAGAGTGTGTGCACTTTCCCCACTAGACCCAATCAACCCAAACTTCCTAAGCACTCATTCAGTGCGAAGGAAAGGAGAAAATTGAGACGAGATCTTTCAGAAGTATTCCCCCTTTCTAATGGACTCGTTCCCAGAATCCTCCCACTGTCCGCCAGGCCGGTTTCATACAACCTACTTGATCAAGCCAGAGCCCATATTAGCTAGTGGCTGCACTGGAAGCAAATATAAACTTGGAGTGACTTTGAAACCTCTTTGTTCCTGGGTGGCCATCCACAAGTGTACTACCTCAGGTAAAAACCACCACATACCATGGCCCCAAGTATAGTAGAAACTACCTTAGGTGATAACCACCATGGACGTAGCCCTGAGGTGCCACTCAACTTTCAACCACCAAGCAATTTATCTATCCACCCAGGTATTTCATTAAACTTAGTAGATTTGTACTACCTCAGGTGATAACCACCACATACCATGGCCCCAAGTATAGTAAAAACTATCTTAGGTGATAACCACCATGAACATGGTCCTGAGAAGCAACTTAACAGATTGTAAAACTTTCATCAATTGCATAACTAAGCAAGTCTACTAAGTTTAATGGCTGCTAACTACAGGATATAAAGGGTGGCTACACACTACATAGGATTTATATCATGACATAATACAGTATCCAGAAATAAACCTAACATGCATACTACTGAAATCACTAAATGCATAATAGTAAAAATAGTAGGACTTTTATGGGTGTCACTTGCCTTTTGAAAGTTGTCGTTGCTCACACACTCTTTCTCAACGAACACAGTTGCTCTCCGTTTAATCTATACGTTGAAAGAAAATAATAAACAAACAATTCAACAAGCACATAACATATAAAATCAAACAACACAACAATTTATTTAATACAAGATTGTTTTATGTTATTTCTTTTATGCTCAAGGCTTATCACATAATTCAATTCACAACAGAATTAATGTGATTTGACTTAGGGTTTGCCATTTGATGTCAACGGATGGTTTGTATTCAAATTTGAACATTTCAAACTTGAATATCTTGAAGTGGTGTTCTGAGGGTTCTGATGGTTGGTCATGATCAAAATGATCGCACACTGATCGCACAAGGATTTGGTCAATGGGGCTTAACACAGATTTTCAAACTATGTTTGAAATTTTAATAACATCAAAAGTTTTTAACTCAAGTTCACAATTTTATGAATCAAATGGATTTAATAAATTTTAGTCTTAGTTTTCTCTGGACCTAGAATGATTTTAGTGGCATTCTGCAAAAGATTCACATTAAAAATATTTATAGGATTTAAGTTATATCAAAATTACACAAACTAAGTCTCCAATTTAATAAACAACATAACATTGTTCAAAAATTATTCCCAACACTGGAATGATGTTCTACAAGTTCATAGGTTTCTAGAAATATTTTATTTGCAGTTTTAGGATTTATGAATTTGAATCTATGTCAAATTTACTCAAATCACTCATTTGAAATTTCAATGAATTTGAACTGGGCAAAATTGAAAACTAACCATGCCAAAATATTCTACAGGTCAAGGGCTTTCCATTGGTATAAAGTTTATCAAATTTGGGCTTGTGGTTAAAAAGATATGATGGTTTGAAGTTCCAGGGGCTTTTCTGCAATTCTGCCATTTAAATCTATTCGGGATAAAATCTTAAAAAGCTGGGTGACGTGGCGAATCCTGATTGGCTGGTACCGGTTGGTTAAGTGATCTAATGTGATCCGTTGGATCTAGATCGGATGGCTCTGGGGCGTTGACCAGTACCTGGCTGCTGGTCTCGCCGGAGAAGGAAACGACGGCGACGATGGCCTCGGGCGGTTGGCGGGGACGGGGCTTCGGTGGTTCCCTGGACGCGTAGAAGGTGGAACCGAGCTCGACGCAGCACGGCGAAGAGGTTGGCGAGGTCGGCGTCGTCGATCGCGTCTTGGAACGGCGACGCGGCGCGGGCGGAGAGGTGCAGACGCCGATGACCTTCGGGTGGAGCTTGTTCTCGACGCTGCGATCGCGATAAAAATTGAGGGAGAGCTCAGGGAGGTGCGCAAAGAAGATTGAAAGAGAGTGGGCCAGGATTTGGAGGCGGGGGCTCACTGTGTTGGCCAGGAACAGAGGAATACGGCGACGGCGAGGTGAAATCCGGCGATGAAATTCGTCAGCCTGGCGGCCCGATTCGCGAGAGTGGTAGAGGGGAAATGGGTAGAACGACGCGGGGATTTAAAGGAGAGGAGAGGGAGGCCGTCAAGGGCTCGGGCCAGAGCGGAGTGAGTGCGGGAGTGGGCGATGTCGTGGGCGTCGTGTGAGCGTGGGACGGTTGGAGAAGACGACTCCGACAGGGGAAGCGGGCTGGTGTTGGGCTTGCTGGGCTGGGCCATCCGGCTGTTTGGTTATCCTCTTTTTTTTTTGGTCTTTGTCTTTTCCTTTTTCTGTTTCATTATTTGAACTTCAATTCTTGATTCAAATTGAATTCAAATACTTTCAGAAAATTATGATAATGATATATTTATAAATATCATTTACATTGACTCTATTTTCCAACATTGTCCTTAAAAATATTATTTGAATTTGTTATCAATATTCAAATAGACCTATGGGTTACTTTAATGAATTATTTAGAAAAAAAGGGCTTTATAATGTATAGTTTTATCTCTATTAAATTCCAGAAATATTAGGAGTTATATAAAATATCTTAAACTCATTTTCAAAATAGAATAAGTTATGAAAACCATTTTATGTTCCAAAAGTCTAACAAGCCTTTTAAATAATTCATACAACAATTTTGGGAAAATATTTGTTTAAAGTAATAAAATTTCAAGGCTGAAAATATTGAATTTGATAATCACATAATCATTCCTAAAATTAAATTTTTTTGAAGCAAAACTATTTTATGAAATTTTATTTAAACAATTTTAAATACTTTGTAAATATTGTTTTAGGGTTTATTGACCTCCCAAATGTAACATTTTCATTTTCATGTTCAAAATTTGATGGATTTATTTTATCCAAAATAAAAGTTTCAATTTTTAGTGATTTTTAAACATTCCAAATTTTTGAGATGTTACAGAATTTCATCAAACTTATTGTAATCTTCTGACATGTCTGTCTTGTCCTCCACTCCCACGATGTTTCTTTTTCCTGAAAGAACTTGCTTGTCTGACGTCTGTCTTGGCTCATCGTATGATGTACCGGCTTGCTTATTTTTCTTTTTTTCGGTCTGGAAGACATATCCTTCACATAGAAAACCTGAGCCACATCATTGGCTAGGACGAATGGCTCGGTGCGGTACGCAAGATTCTTGAGATCCACTGTAGTCATTCCGTACCGCCGGTCTATCTCTACCCGCTTGACAGGTTGACCCATTTGCACTGAAACAAAGGGATCTTAAAAGAAGGTCCATAGTCAAGTTCCCATATCTGCTGTATGCAACCATAATATGTGTCCTTTGTCCCATCGTCGTTTGTTGCATCAAAGCGGACACCACTGTTTTGGTTAGTGCTCTTTTTGTCTTGGGTTTCTGTGTAAAATGTATTCCCATTTATCTCGTACCCTTGGAAAGTCAATATAGTCGAAGATGGTGACTTGGCCAACAAGTATAGCTCTTGTCCAACAGTGCTGTTATTAATGAGATGTGTACGCAACCAACTGCCGAAAGTATCCACGTGTTTCCCTTTAATCCAGAAGTTAGTCTCCTCCGGGTATTGGGAGCGTAAAATATCCATGTGTTTCACGATATACGGAGCCACCAATCTGGAATTTTGTAGAACTGTGTAGTGTGCTTGAGTGAAAGAATGCCCGTCCATACATGTTGTTGCTTTCTTTCCTAGCGTGCCTTTTCCACGCAGTCTCCCCTCATGGCGCGATTGAGGAACACCGATCGGCTTAAGATCAGGAATAAAGTCAACACAAAACTCAATGACCTCCTCTGTTCCATAGCCCTTGGACATGCTTCCTTCTGGCCTAGCACGGTTATGAACGTATTTCTTTAAGACTCCCATGAACCTCTCAAAGGGGAACATGTTGTGTAGAAATACAGGACCGAGAATGGAAATCTCTTCGACGAGGTGAACTATGAGGTGCGTCATAATATTGAAGAAGGACGGTGGAAACACCAACTCGAAGCTGACAAGACATTGGACCACACCCGTCTGTAAACTTGGTAGAGTTGCTGGATCGATTACCTTCTGAGAAATTGCATTCAGGAATGCACATAGCTTCACAATGGGTACTCGAACGTTTTCCGGTAGAAGCCCCCTCAATGCAACCGGAAGTAATTGTGTCATAATCACGTGGCAGTCATGAGACTTCAGGTTTTGGAACTTTTTCTCTGCCATGTTTATTATTCCCTTTATATTCGATGAGTAGCCAGACGGGACCTTGATACTGCTCAGGACTTGAAAAAAGATCTCCTTCTCTTCTTTGGTAAGAGCGTAGCTGGCAGTACCTTGGTACTTCTTTGGATTCAGGTTGTCTCGTTCGTGCGTACTTTGCTGGTCCTGCCGTGCATCCGATGTATCTTTCGTCTTCCCATACACGCCTAAGAAGTTTAGCAGGTTCACGCAAAGATTTTTCGTCACGTGCATCACGTCGATTGCAGAGCGAACCTCTAGGATTTTCCAATAGGGTAAATCCCAAAATATAGATTTCTTTTTCCACAAGGGTACGCGCTTGTTAGCGTCTTTTGGAACATTTAGACTGCCAGGACCCTTTCCAAATATTACTTCCAAATCCTTGACCATGCCATATATAACATCACCATCAGGGCGTGTAGGCTTCGTTCGGTTATCTGACTCACCTTTGAAATGCTTGCCTGGCTTTCTTACGGGATGCCTGTTTGGAAGAAATCGACGATGACCAATGTACACATTCTTGTTACCTAAATATATACTGTCAGTCTTATCTAAACAGTGCGTGCATGCATTGTATCCCTTGTTTGACTGTCCTGAAATGTTACTAAGAGCAGGCCAATCATTGATGGTTACAAACAGCAACGCTCGTAGCCAAATTCCTCCTGTTTGTACTCATCCCACACACGTACGCCTTCGTCAGACCACAACTGTAAAAGTTCGTCAACTAATGGCCTCAGATACACATCAATGTCGTTGCCGGGTTGCTTCGGGCCTTGGATAAGCACTGGCATCATAATATACTTTTGCTTCATGCACAACCAAGGAGGAAGGTTATAGATACATAGAGTCACGGGCCAGGTGCTATGACTGCTGCTCTGCTCCCCAAACGGATTCAAGCCATCTGTACTTAGACCAAACCTTAAGTTCCTTGCGTCAGCTGCAAATTCCCCAAACGCACTGTCGATGTTTCTCCACTGAGACCCATCAGCGGGGTGTCTCAGCATCTCGTCTTCCTTACGGTCTTCTTTGTGCCATCGCAACAACTTGGCATGCTCTTTGTTTCGGAACAAACGTTTCAACCGTGGTATTATAGGAGCATACCACATCACCTTCGCGGGAACCCTCTTCCTGGGGCTCGGCTCGCCCTCAACATCACCTGGGTCATCTCGCCCGATCTTATACCGCAATGCACCGCATATCGGGCATGCATTCAAATTCTCGTACTTCTCACCGCGGTAGAGGATGCAGTCATTGATGCATGCATGTATCTTCTCCACCTCTAATCCTAGAGGGCAGACAATCTTCTTTGCTTCGTATGTATTGTGCGGCAATTCATTATTCCTTGGAAGACTCTTCTTAAATATTTGTAGCAACTCCTGAAATGCCTTGTCAGATATTCCATTCTTTGCCTTCCACTGCAGCAATTCCAGGGTGGTACCCAGCTTTTTCTGGCCATCTTCACAATTTGGGTACAACAATTTTTTGTGATCCTCTAACATGCGCTCCAACTTCGACCACTCGTTTTCACTTCCGCACTTCATCTGTTCATCAAGAATGACCCGACGAAGATCATCATCATCGGACTGATCAACAATGACCTCGAGCTCAACTTCGTCTTCCCCCATTGTAGTATCACCGTGTTCAGAGAACACAGGATAGTTGTCATCATCCTCTTCTTCAGGGTCTTCCATTATTACCCCTCTTTCTCCATGCTTGGTCCAACAAAAATAATTGGGCATGAAGCCTTGTCGCAACAAGTGGGAGTGTATGGTTCTTACGCTCGGGTAATTCCTCGTATTCCGACATTCATCACATGGACAAATCATAAAACCATTCTTCAGCTTGTTTAACTTAACCACATCGAGAAAACGATGCATGCCATCAATGAACTCGGGACAGCGTCGATCACCGTACATCCATTCTCGGCTCATCTGCATTACATAAATACATCAAAAACCATTACACCAGCTAAATAATGAATAGAGATACGTGACCAAATTAATTTATACAAGTTCATCACATTAAAATCAAAGTAGAGTAGTGCCCAAATGTAATACATAGTTCTCACGAAACATACATCAATCGAAACTAACATACAACTATCTAAAGAATTTAAATCCAACAACAAATGCGATCAGAATCGCAACCAAGGTAACTATTGAACCAACAGCATAATGATACCAAGCCTCTTAACTAATGGCATATGTTCTAATCTTTTTAAGCTCCAAGTAACTATATTTGCTCTTCTACTTGATTTGCTCTTCTGCACTTCCTTCTGAAGTGTGCGTACATAGTCATCTGGCTTATGGTGCAACTCATATTGCGATTTTGTGTTCAGAAAATCACGTGCATACGCTTTTTGCTTCTCGGTGTATACCGGGGCGGGCTTGGGTTTCTTCTTTGCAAAATGCGCATCTTTTTCGGCCTTTGCGATCGCTGCGATTTCCTCGTCAGTACGATCGTAAGTTCTGATGGGAAGATTCTTATGAGGTACTCTTGGGAGGGGCGACATTTGTCGTTTTGGGTTGCTGCGTTGGTTAGTACTCATCGACGGAGCACGCTTCCGCTTATTGTCCTTAGCGGGCAAAGGCGGCGGCGAAGACGGCCGACCGAAGTGCAGCGGCGGAGATCGAGATGGACTCGCGCTGTGGTGATCGTAGTCATGGGGTGGGCTTCTTGGAGGTGATGGAGGTGTAGGTGACCTGCGATGACTCGGAGGCGGTGTTGTCCTTGGCACCGAGCCTGGAAGCTTGATGGAGTTCTTGTCCCATAGAATGACAACACCCACTACTTCTCCGAGTGTCCTCTCATCTTCGGGTCCAGGGATGTCAAGCAACATATCATGAAACCCCGTTACGATTTCATCCACCCCGACTTTAGCATAGCCAGCTGGAATCTCACGGCCATTCCAGCGTGCGTCAGGTGCGCAAGGTACAACATATCCGACGCCACCTTCATGGATATGTTCTTCGTTTTCAGCTGGAGCTCACAAGATATTGATTCCTTGATTCCATCCACGGGGTAGCCGGGACCGCCATCTATCATCCGCCGTGCATCGTCAGCCGGGACCTCCGAGTCACCCACGCTGCTTTTCAGCTGAGACGGGCCGGCGGTAATATCGAGTGCAGGAACTTGCAGGCGCGTTACTCCTCTAAGTTCGTCAATCTGCTATTGCTGCTCGTTAAGTCTGGCAACCAACTGGTTGAACTTGTCATTGTCCTCCTTCTGCTGTCGCTGCTTTGCTCTCCCTCGGCTTCTGTAAGTCTCTTGGTCTTTGGCAAACCCAAGCCACCACGGGAACGAAGGGCCAAGGCCTCGTGTTCGCCCTCCGTGTTCGTCATTCCCGAGGACCAGTGTCAGCAAGTCTTTCTCTCTATCGGGACGGAACTTTCTCTTCCCTCTTTAATTTCTTTCACTATTTTTTTTCCAATTTTCCCTGGGTATCCTAAGACCGTGACTGCAAACAAGGTCCCCTGTTTGTTCGTCGTATGAACCACCATGCGCAAGGAACCAATTTCTTGCTCTCAATTCCCAATCTTCGCGCATCCATTCTGGTTCGATCCCTTTACCAAGCAGCTCTTGCTCTTTTTTATCCCACTTTGGCATGGCAGACTCGTAGCCCTTGGCCCAATTTGTGGTGATATTTCTTCTTCTCAGCATTTTTCTTGTTCTTTTCTAACAAATCCTTGGCATCTTGTGACTCCTTGTCTTTGGCAAACCCAAGCCACCACGGGAACGAAGGGCCAAGGCCTCGTGTTCGTCCTCCGTGTTCGTCATTCCCGAGGACCAGTGTCAGCAAGTCTTTCTCTCTATCGGGACGGAACTTTCTCTTCCCCTCTTTAATTTCTTTCACTATTTTTTTCCAATTTTCCCTGGGTATCCTAAGACCGTGACTGCAAACAAGGTCCCCTGTTTGTTCGTCGTATGAACCACCATGCGCAAGGAACCAATTTCTTGCTCTCAATTCCCAATCTTCGCGCATCCATTCTGGTTCGATCCCTTTACCAAGCAGCTCTTGCTCTTTTTTATCCCACTTTGGCATGGCAGACTCGTAGCCCCCTGGCCCCAATTTGTGGTGATATTTCTTCTTCTCAGCATTTTTCTTGTTCTTTTCTGACAAGTCCTTGGCATCTTGTGACTCCTTGTACTCCTTAAATGCCTTCCAGTGATTCGCCTGCTTCGGTAGATGGCCTTCGAATACTGGCATTTCCTTTTTCTTCCGATAGTTTTTCCATAATGTGTTCTTCCACACCCGGAACAGTTCGGCCATCTTCTTAAGAGTCCACTGCTTGACTTTCGCCCTCAATTTTTCAGCGGCGGCTGGATCCTCACATTCTGGCAAGTTGAAATGTGCCATGAGGTCATTCCAAAGACCCTCTTTGTACCTTTCGGCGACATACTCACTATCGTTCGCCCCTTTGCGCTTATGGCAGTCTCGAACGCTGATCGGGACGTGATCCCTAACCAGAACTCCGCATTGTTTTTTAAATACGTCGGCAACCTTCTTGGGTTCCTTGGGTTCGCCCATAGGGGATATGACCTCAAATGTGTAATGCGTAGATGCGGGCAAATTTTTGGTCGGGCCTCGTTTGGTAGCTTTGCTCGATGTGGAGGCCTAAGAGAAGAAACATTCGTCAATTTATATGTATACAACTCAACATATACAGCTCATCCAATATTTCCACATATATATCTAGTGATCACCGGACATCATATATATACCTCGCCGGACTTCGTGAAGGGTCCACCGGCTTCTCCATCATCGGAGCTGTCGGCTTCTCCATCACCGGAGCCGGCGGCTTCTCCCTCTCTTCGGTCGACCTCCTCTCCCTCTCTTCGGTCGACCTCCTCTCTCTGACCGGATGGGTTCAGATAATAAATCGATGTAGATTCCGGTGGATCAGCGTCGGCGATAATATCCTCGAGAGCTTCTTCTTGTGCTATGTCTATGCGGAGTGGATCGCGATCCATAGTTTCTGCAAAACACAATATTATTTCAAAATGCACACAATATTGAACACAATATATATTTGAACATAATATTTTTGCACACAATATTAGCAAAATGCACACAATATTTGTGCACACAACATAAAATTGCAGCCCCCCTTTTCTGAACACTAATTGCACAATATTTGAACACAACAATTGCACAATATTTGCAAAAGACACTAATTGCACAATATTTGAACACTATTTTTCTGTACACAATATTGAACACAATATTTGAACAATGCACACAATATTTTTGCACATAATATTTCTACACATGTTTTCAAATATTGCACACAACCTAAGAAAAAAATCAACTATTTTTCTATTGCAAATATTGCACACCCCCCTTTTTCTACACATATTTTTTCTATTTCTCTATTTTCTGTAATCAACTATTTTTGCTAAGTAAAAAAATCCTAAGAAAAAACCTAAGAAAAAATCCTAAGGAAAAAAACCTAAGCAAAAAACCTACCTCTTTTTGAACAATGCGGCGTCGACGGCATGGTGGTCGCGGCGGCGGCGGCGGGGGAGGCGCACGCGGCCGTCGACGGCGGGGGAGGCGCGTGGTGGCCGCGGCGGCGACGGCGTGGTGGTCGACGGCGGGGGGAGGCGCGTGGTGGTCGACGGCAGGGGAGGCGCGTGGTGGCCACGGCGACGACGGAGACCGGACTCGGCGGCGGCGGCGACGGCGAGGAGCGCGCCTGGCGGCGACGGCCGGAGCGGCGACGACGACGTACGGCGAGGAGATCGAGCGCGCGCGGGAGTTGGGCAGCCTGGCGGCATGATTTGTGAATTTTGGCCTCCGGTGTCGCGGCTCGAGCAACTCGCCGTGATTAAATACCCCCCCTTTTGTCCCGGTGCGTGGATCCAACCGCGACTAAAGGGGGGTCTTTAGTCGCGGCTGGAGCCACGCACCGGGACAAAAGGGGGTGGGGAGCGCGCGCGCAAAATTGGGCCTTTTGTCCCGGTTGGAGGAGCGGGCCGCGACAAATGGGCCAAATTTTGCGCGGGCACACCGGCTGGGCCAAATTGTTTTGTCTGGGAGCTTATTTTCAAATCTGGGAGGTGTTTAAAACATTTAAACACTTAAATAATTTATTTTTTTCATACTTATGAATTTGAGAAAACTTTCAACATGAAAAGTGCTTGAATTTGAATAAGTATTCCAAATCCATTTTCTGTTTTATAAAATAATTTATTCTAACTTATCAAACTATTAACAATTTTGCCATTTTCAATTAAAAATGGATTAACTATTTTTTTTTTTTTCATATTTCTGAATCTCACTAAACTTTCAACATGAAAAGTGCTTCGGTTCATCGACCGAATACAAATCATTCGCATATAGTCAAAGCATATGGTTTGTATTCGCATATAGCCATTATTACACATCACCAACATCCCTATCTAGTGTTGTGGTTTTCTTCTGGGCCGTAGCCATGGAGAATCTTCATCATTTAACAGGATGCATGGGTCAGTTTTCACTGTGAAGGGCGGAATTTCATGAAACTTATTATAATCTTCTGACATGTCTGTCTTGTCATCCACTCCCACGATGTTTCTTTTCCCTGAAAGAACTATGTGGCGCTTTGGCTCATCGGACGATGTATTCTTTTGCTGATTTCTTTTTCTCGGTTTGGTAGACATGTCCTTCACATAGAAAACCTGAGCCACATCGTTGGCTAGGACGAATGGTTCGTCCATGTACGCAAGATTTTTGAGATCCACTGTTGTCATTCCGTACCGCGGGTCTACCTTTACCCCATCTTTCAGCTGGACCCATTTGCACCGAAACAACGGGACCTTAAAAGTAGTTCCATAGTCAAGTTCCCATATCTCCTCTATGTACCCATAATATGTGTCCTTCTGCCCATTGTCGTCTGTTGCATCAAAGCGGACACCACTGTTTTGGTTGGTGCTCTTTTTATCTTGGCGATCGTGTAAAATGTATTCCCATTTATCTCGTACCCTTGGAAAGTACATATAGTCGAAGTTGGTGACCTGGCCAACAAGTATAGCTGATCTCCAACAGTGGTGTTATTCATGAGATGTGTCTGCAACCAACTGCCGAAAGTCGCCTCGTGTTTCCCTTTAATCCAGGAGTCAGCCTTCCCCGGGTTTTCAGAGCGTAGAATATTCTTGTGTTTCTCGATATACGGAGCCACCACGGTGGAATTGTGTAGAACTGTGTAGTGTGCTTGAGTGAAAGAATCCCTGTCCCTACATACCGTTGCTTTCCTTCCTAGTGTGCCTTTTCCAGTCAGCCTCCCCTCATACCGAGATTCAGGAACACCAATCGGCTTAAGGTCAGGAAGAAAGTCAACACAAAACTCAATGACCTCCTCTGTTCCATAGCCCTTGGAGAAGCTTCCTTCTGGCCTAGCACGGTTATGAACATATTTCTTTAAGACTCCCATGAACCTCTCGAAGGGGAACATATTGTGTAGAAACACAGGACCGAGAATTCTAATCTCTTCGACAAGGTGAACTAGGAGGTGCGTCATAATATTGAAGAAGGATGGCGGGAACAACAACTCGAAGCTGACCAGACATTGGACCACATCAATCTGTAACCCTGATAGACTTTCTGGATCGATTACCTTCTGAGAAATTGCATTGAGGAATGCACATACCTTCACAATGGCTAGTCGAACATTTTCCGGTAGAATTCCCCTCAATGCAACCGGAAGCAATTGCGTCATAAGCACGTGGCAGTCATGAGACTTTAGGTTTTGGAATTTTTTCTCTTTCATATTTACTATTCCCTTTATATTCGACGAGAAGCCAGACGGGACCTTGATACTGAAAAGGACTTCAAAAAAGATTTCCTTCTCTTCTTTGGTAAGAGCGTAGCTGGCAGGCCCTTGAAACTGCCCTGGATGCATGCCGTCTCGTCCTTTATCGTTGCTGGTCCTCCCGTGCTTCCGGTGTATCTTTTGACTTCCCATACAAGCCCAGGAAGACTAGAATATTCACGCAAAGATTTTTCGTCAGGTGCATCACGTCGATTGCAGAGCGGACCTCATGGACTTCCCAATAGGGTAGCTCCCAAAATATATATTTCTTCTTCCACATGGGTGCGTGTCCGTCAGCGTCATTCGGAACAGGTTGTCTGCCAGGACCCTTTCCAAAGATTAATTTAAATCCTTGACCATACCAAATACATCAGCACCAGTACGGGGACAGGCTTCGTCCGGGTTTCTGCCTTGCCATTGAAATGCTTGCCTTTTTTCCTTAAGTGATGCCTGGGCGGAAGAAAACAACGATTGTACGGGTACACATTCTTCCTACATTTATCCAGATATATACTTTCAGTCTCATCTAAACAGTGCGTGCATGCATTGTATCCTTTGTTCGTCTGTCCTGAAATGTTACTAAGAGCAGGCCAATCATTGATGGTTACGAACAACAATGCTTGTAGGTCAAATTCTCCTGTTTGTGCTCATCCCAAATACGTACACCTGGTTCGGCCCACAACTGCAAAAGTTCATCAACTAATGGCCTTAGGTACACATCAATGTCGTTGCCGGGTTGCTTCGGGCCTTGGATGAGCACTGGCATCATAATGAACTTCGCTTCATGCACAACCAAGGAGGAAGGTTGTAGATACATAGAGTCACGGGCCAGGTGCTGTGACTGCAGCTCTGCTCCCCAAAAGGATTCATGCCATCTGTACTTAGACCAAACCATAAGTTCCTTGCGTCACCTGCAAAGTCCGGGATGTCTCTCTCGATTTTTCTCCACTGCCGACCATCAGCGGGGTGACTCAACATCCCGTCTTTCTTACGGTCTTCCATGTGCCATCGCAACAACTTGGCATGCTCTTTGTTTCTGAACAAACGTTTCAACCGTGGTATTATAGGAGCATACCACATCACCTTGGCAGGAACCCTCTTCCTGGGTGGCTCGCCCTCAATATCACCAGGGTCATCTTTTCTGATCTTATACCGCGATGCAGTGCATACCGGGCATTTATCCATATTCTCGTACTTCTCACCACGGTAGAGGATGCAGTCATTAGGGCATGCATGTATCTTCTGCACGTCTAATCCTAGAGGGCAGACAAGCTTCTTTGCTTCGTACGTGCTGGCGGCAATTCGTTCTTTCTTGGAAGCATCTTCTTCATTAGTACCAGCAACTTTTCAAATGCCGAGTCAGTCACACCGGTCTTGCCTTCCACTTCAGCAATTCCAGTGTGCTACCCAGCTTCTTCTGGCCATCTTCACAAGTTGGGTACAACAATTTGTTGTGGTCCTGTAACATCTGCTCGAACTGCAACCTCTCCTTTTCTGTGTCGCAGCCTCGCCTTGCATCAGAAATGACCCGACCAAGATCATCAGCGGGCTCATCTGGTGCCCGTTCTTCACCCTCTTCTTCTTCATTGTCTTCCATTTCGGTATCAGCGTATTCAGGGAACATAGATCGGTAGTTGTCATCATCGTTCTCTTCTTCATCGCCGTCTTCCATCATAACCCCTCTTTCTCCGTGCTTGGTCCAAACATTATAGCCGGACATGAAACCGGACCGAAGCAGGTGGCTCTGAATGACTCTTGAGGAAGTGTGATCCTTCTCATTCCGACATTCAACACATGGACAAATCATAAAGCCATCCCGCCGCTTGTTCGCCTCGGCCGCAAGGCGAAAAGAACGCACGCCTTCTCTGTAAGCGGCAGAGCGTCGGTCACCGTACATCCATGGATGGCTCATCTGCATCATAGAACTATATATCAAACGCAATCACGATGCTAAAATTAGTACCGCGCGGTCTAAACGAGAAAATAGTTGCTAACCTTTTAGGACACTTGGAAACAAAGAGGAGGAAGCTTAAGTGTGGCTCGGGCACCTCATACCATGTTTGTCTTGTGTGAACTCAAGTGGCATCGCTCTAACAGGCATTTCACCGAACACCTCTAGTGCATATGAAGAAAAAAAAAACTAGCACAAACCTACACCACCTCCCACCAGAAAAAAAACAAGAGAGAGGGGAGAGGGCTTGCCATATATATAGGGCCAGCCCATTAGTCCCGGTTTGAGATACAAACCGGGACTAAAGGGGGGCACCAGGACGCAGCGGGCCACAGACCCCTTTAGTCCCGGTTTGTATCTCAAACCGGGACTATTGGGCCCTAACGAGCCGGGACTAAAGGGTGCCGTGCGCTTCGGTGTTTTCGGGGCGACGTGTCCGGACCATTAGTCCCGGCCCAGGCCACGGCCGGGACTAATGGCCCGGACGAAAGCCCTGTTTTCTACTAGTGTACATATATAATAAAGATAATTTCGTTATCACATGCTCGCGCCGTTTCTCAGCTAGCTTCTTCCACGTTTCACGGTCATCTTCTTGCCTTTTTTATTCGCTGCTGTATAATTTAACCCCTCATTATGACTTGTTCTTTTGAACGGATGATGATTTTGAGGTAACGTAGTTCTGTTTCTTCTTTTGATGTATGATTCATCATCATCGTCATCTTCCCTCATCGGGTCGCCGTACTGGTCGTAGTCTTTCTCATTTGCGACTCCATCCATTCCGACGATGCTCCTTTTTCCCCTCCTCACGACAACACGGCTGGGCTTGCTTGGGTCAGTTATGAAGAAGCATTGGGTCACGTGTTTAGCCATTACCCATGGCTCATTTTTCGCGGTGACGTTAACACTGTTCGATTTGGCGTCGGGTATAATCATGGTAGTGAAATAACGGTTTTCTCTATGGACGCTCTTAGCCCACCTAATACGGAACATCGGTACCTTGTACTCTCCATAGTCAAGCTCCCATATCTCTTCGATCCTTCCGTAGTATCTTTCTTTCACATCACCGGTTAAAGATTCCATCATCACCCCTGAGTTCTGGTATTCACTATTTTGTCTTTGGCCTCCGTGTAAAACGTGTACCCGTTGATATCATAGGCTTTATAAGTTGCGAGGTTGCAAGCGGGGCCATGTGCTAAGGCAAATATAAGATCTCCATCGACATAATCGTCTGGCAGAGGATGATTTTGAAGTTCTTCTCTAAACCAATGCACGAAAGTGGAGTTGTGCTCTCTAATTATTTCTCCCTCTGTCCTCTTCAGCCCCCGCTCACGGTAACTTCTCTCAATCTCTCTTTTGTGCTTGTTCAGCCAAGGATCAACAATTTCTAGGTGTTGTAGCACTACTAAGTTCACTCTGTCAAAGTCGGCGCGTCGATCCGAGTGGTCCACATGCAAATCCTTACTGCCATTCTTGTGACCAAATCCTTCGAGCCTGCCATGGTGCTTGTTTACGGGCAAGCCAACAGGTTTTTCGGTGTCTAGATAATTCATACAGAAAGAAATGCACTCTTCGCTTAGGAAGCCCTGGATGATGCTTCCATCAGGACGGGCTCTGTTACGAACTAATCCTTTGATGACCCTGTTCATCCTTTCGAACGCCATCATATTGTGCATGAATGATGGCCCAATATCGATGATATCATCAACGATATGGACAGCAGATGCACCATAACGTCGAAGAATGCGGGAGGGAAGTATATCTCAAGCTCGCATAGTATGACAACGATCTCTTCCTGTAGCCTATTCAGTTGCTTGATACTAATCGAATTTCTAGAGATGACATCGAAGAAATTGCAGAGGCCAATAAGCGTTTCACGGACGTGCTCGTCCATTATCCCTCTAAGTGCAACCAGAAGTATCTGTCATCATCACGTGACAGTCATGAGACTTCATCCCGCTGAACCTTTGTTTCTTCGGGTCTAGATATCTGCTTATCTTCCCAGAGTAACGGAACTAACCTCGATTTCTACAAGGCACTTGAAAAATTGATCGAGCTCCTTCTTGCTTAGAGTGAAACAAGCGGGCGGGCAATAATAATCCTTCTTAACTTTTTTGCCCTTGATGTCATCGGTCTTAGCTTTTTTGCCCTTGCCCTGCGTCTTCTCCGACGACTCTTTTGGGGGTCCTCCTTGAAGCTCTTCCCTGAGTTTCAAGATTACCAGGTCATTTCTTGCTTTCGGCCCATCTTTGGTCTTCTCCGGCATGTTGAGCAGTGTGCCCAGCAAACTCTCGCACACATTCTTCGTGATATGCATGATGTCAAGGCTATGAGGCGTATCAAAGATTGGCCAGTATATCAGATCCCAGAAAACATACCTCGTTTTCCATACCCTCATTAGCGGATCAGGCGCCTTTCTCTTCTTTCCGGTGCCGGGCAGTCTTTCGAACCTTTCAACAACTTATCGATTTCCACGCCCTTCCTCTTACGTGGAGGCCCTCGTGTCTCCTCCTCATTGTTGAAGAGATCTTTATAACTAGTTCTCCACACGTCGTCCTCGTGAAGCCACCTTCGATGCCCCATGTACACGGTTTTCGAAGATCCGTGCTCTTTCGGTAGTTGTTGATACGCTGTGTCATCCATGCACTTCACACATCCGTAATGTCCGTGGCACACCTGGCCTGAGACATATCCGTAACCTAGAAAGTCATGCACCGTACATATCAAAGCCGCTCTCATAGGGAAATATTCGCGAGCGCTGGCGTCCCATGTACTCACCCCTTCCTTTTCCCATAATATGTCCAACTCCTCTTTCAATAACTGGAGATACAGATTAATATCGTTGCCTGGTTGTATCGGTCCTTGAATTAAAATACTCATGTGTATGTACTTTCTCTTCATGCACAACCACGGGGGGAGGTTGTACATCCATACAAACACGGGCCAGGTGCTATGCGTGCTGCTCTGGTTGCCAAACGGATTGAGTCCATCGGTACTCACTCCCAACCTGATGTTCCTTGGTTCGGCAGCGAAATCTTGGTATTCACAATCTAATGCTCTCCACTGGCTAGCATCTGTAGGGTGTCTGAGCTTCGGATCATCTCCATCATCTGGCTTCTTCCTTTCCGCGTGCCAGCGCATGTGTTTTGCTTCCTTAGGGTCAACGTAATACCTCTGTAGACGGGGAATGAGCGGAAAGTACCATACCACTTTCCGAGGAGACTTTTTTCCTATCTTGTAACGCTCAGCATTGCACACTGGGCATACGGTTTTGTCAGCATCCTCATTCCGATATATGATGCAATCATTGATGCATGCGTGGTATTTTACGTGCGGCAAATCAAGAGGGCATATGATTTTCTTGGCCTCCTCGATACTACTAGGGCACACGTTCCCCTTGGGAAAAGCTTTCTGAAGATCCTCAAAATTCTCATCGAGGCTTCTATCGCTCCATTTGTGTTTTGCCTTCGTCTGTAAAACATTGAGCGTGAAACTCAACCGGGTATCCTCGCATCCAGCATACAACGGAGTCTTGGAGTCTAACTCCAGTTGCGCCAGTTTGGACTCCTCTCTAGAAGCAGCTCGGGCGTTAGTCATCTTCTTTCGAAGCAGGTCTCGAACATGAGGGTCCTGCACGACTGAACTTAGAAACTGGGAAGCCTGCGACATGGCCGCGTCTTCTCGATGTCCGGACTCTTCTCCATGTCCAGACTCTTCTTCATGTTCGGGCGTCTCTTCGTTCCATTCTTCTTCAGGCTCTTGGTCATTTTGGTTTTCCACTTCATTATTTTGTGTCCCACTGACGCCCACGTCATCTTCACTTATCCAGCGAGTGTAGCCATCCATGAAACCATACATGAGCAGGTGCGCTTTCAAGTGGCCACCAACAAAGGGGTCAACCAACTTCGCTGCTTTGCAATTTCGACACAGACATCTTATCTCTTTGCGCTTATTCTGAAGCATGTCGGCCACCGCGCATGCCAAATATTTTTCCACGATCCTTCCATGAGCTACCTTCATGATAACCTGCAAGGTATAATGGAGATAACTAAGTAAGCATGATCAAAGTTAAGGCATGGAAAAATTCGGCATGACCTTGCCTAAAAATAGGGCGTATTGGGTGTGCCCGAAATTTGCCGGAACGGAAATAAATCGACATTCCGGCAAAACATAGGCATCTCATCATCATGCAAATATACATACATCATTTATCATCATCAACATCTCACACATATATATAAATCACCATCTTGCACATATACATATGCATCACCACACTTAATTAATGACTCACCTCTAACCACCGACAAAACTTCGATCTTGAAAGCGATGAGGCGGATTATATTACTAGATCTAGTGAGTGTAGGGGTGATTAAGAAAAGAGATCTAAAGAGAGAGAGTGAGAGTGGAGGGGGGAGAGAGAGAAAGAGTGAGAGTGGAGAGAAGTGAGTGGAGATTTAGCGGGGGCTAGTTAATTAATTAGCTAGCCATAAATTTGAGAAGCGAGAGAGGAGGCTAACCATTAATTAATGGAGGGAAGAGAGAGTGAGGGAAAGACATGGAGAGAAGGAGAGACAAGTGGAAGAAGAAGGGGGCAACGAGTGGCACCTGGTCGGAGCGCTGGATCGAGATCTACCCCGTGCGCTGCCATAAATATCTGCCACGACAAGTAGAAGCGTGCACCCGAAACCACACGCTTCTAATCTACAAGCGTGTGTACCCGTGTACACGCTGCCACTGTACTAGAAGCGTGTGCTCAAATGAACACGCTGGCACAAAAACATATAGTGGCAGCGTGTTCGCCGAACACACGCTTCTACTAGGTTGTGCCCCGTCGGGGCCAGCCGCGGTGCACTATTACCAGAAGCGTGCGCTCCGGGGCAGACGCTTCTAGTAATATTTACTGGCAGCGGGCGTTGGGCATCACACGCTGCCACCTCTTAGAGGAAGCATACACGGAAAAGGGCACGCTGCTAAAAGGATTTCCGCTATAGGCTTTTTCCTACTAGTGTTTAGTTACTCATTAAGTTTATCCCCTCAACTACACGATACCAACATTATCATGAGTCGAGACAATGTGCTCTAATCTGCTCAAACGCTTTGATCATACCACATATAAAACTCGTACCGAGAACGTTCTCTTTTCTCATACATATCCCCGATGTCCTTGCGATAAATCACACTGTGTCTGGCCAGAAGATATGTTGACATTGGTGATACTAAGACGGTCCAGAGGATGTATCTCTCCATCGTCTGGAGGTGAGTACAATTCTTGAATGATCTTACTTCCATTACACACTCTAGGTTATACCCAGATGTCACCTTTATAATCCCTTTTTACAGCTGGACGTTTGATGACAACCAAAGTATAACTGTCGAGCATGCGGTCACTAGATATTCTCATAGTATAAGAATCTTAGCTAATGATAACTTCATACTCACTTTGCTACTAATGATAAACAAGTTTGTCTCTTAGCAAGATCATATACTTGGGTCGGTTCGGTACTGTTGTTACTCTAACAATAAACCCTTATGTATTGTTAGTATTTTGTCAAAGTCCATGATTAGCAAAATGTGATCATCTCACAATCACACAAGCTAATCTTAGAGACAAGATTAGGAACACTTGTTTGTTCATGTCTTCACACCCGCACACATATTTTCCTTTGAATGCTCACTATTCAAGTGCTATAGCGGTTGTAGCATAAAGACATAAACTTAAGAATGAACTTGGAGATAGAATAATAACTAAATATTATTGTCTCTAGGGCATATCTCCAACAGTCTCCCACTTGCACTAGAGTCAATAATACTCTAGTTAGTATAATATCATAACACCTATGGAATCCGGTGTTACTCACACTATGCACGTGGTCTCGAGACTTTTGTCTTTCACCTTTTGATCCAATCAACTTGTGATAAACTTGCAGTGGATATATTAGGAATTGGAATTGTGTGAATCTGGTTCCATAGTAGCATTAATAATTCAAAGCGTCTCCGAATTGAATTATCATACCGTCTTTTGAAACCTCACTAAGTCGAACGACTTTTATCCAATAACTTGCAATACACATTGTCACACACTATGTTGCAACTATCCTTAATTATATTGTAGAGTCCACTCATAATACACTAATGTTGTTCAAACTTGACAACATACGTTATTATCAATTGAAGTACCAAAATCTGAATAAAATCAATAAAGATTTGATTTTGTAATCCAGCCGCAAATACATATGTGAGAAACGTATCACAATATTATTTTGAAGCTATACAAAATTTAGTCAGTCGTTTTTACTTTTGTAATACCACTCAAATATTTATGTGAGAACGTCTCAACATAATATTAAAAGTTTAAGAGAAAACATAAGTTTTTCTCCTTTATACCGGTTGCTAAATAAATTTAGCACATTGGAAACATACCGGTTCTTATATGCCTATTCATGACAACGTGATTGGCCAAATCACAAAATATGATTTGAACTCAATAACTTCTATTTGCTCACCAATGAATACTAAGGTCAAGTATTTTGCAAATAGAATGTCATGCTTTCTTTTGTGAAACAAGTTTCTTGCAATTCGAAATGAATTTCAGAATTGCACTTAGCGCACTCATCATTGTCATGTTTATTAAATTCCTCAATCTATCTCATAGATACTAAATTTAATAAGACACTTTATGACTCTATATTTAAAACATTTTAAATTTTTGTTCATGGTATTCTTCTTTCAATTTAGCATAGCCAATTTAAAAGAATCATAACCAGCTCCCACTGACTTTTAAGTCCCATCGTTTTATATAATGAAAAATAATATATCTTGTTTCATTAATACGACTGACTTAACACTAATAATGTAATACTTCAGATTACATCAGTAATCTAAAATGAATTACTTTTCAACAATAACTTTTGCCTATTTGAACCATTAACAGTAACAAGCATTTGATAAGACAAGTTTTCAACTTATTATTATCATTTATCCGTACTTGACAAAACAATTTTAATCAAGACTAGCTTTATGAATATAAATATTCATATCTCTTTTCTTTATGAAACATTCACGTCTTTGTGATATACATCACATTGACAGCTCTCAAGATAATATCTTGGAGTTTAATGAATGTCTCTTCTTCGCAAAATATTGATGTTTCCGTGATTTTAACATCACTCTTACCACTCTCAAGGTGAAATCTTGGAGTTACATGAATACTTTACTTTTCTGGATCTCCATGACATTTTACTGTCATTTATGAGTTTTACTATTCTGTTTGTTTTGTTTTGCATTTTAGATCATTATCTTGGAATTTGATGACATTATCACAAAGTGAATATTACATCAAATTCCTCATCTGATCCTTTATAATACTAAGTTCGAACTTTATGTATCTCATACATAAAATTCCTGGATGATGTAATGACTTTGGAAACATTTGCATGTTGCCCCTTTCATTATAACCTTTCTCCAAAGATTTGCAATCTTAACTTAATATAATTTCCACCTCAATTTTTCATGAGAAGACACTTTCCTCCATTATCCAAAATGTTTAAAACATTTGGAATCAAAGTGGAAATTCATTACCAATAATCATATTGGTTTTTATGCAAAACCTCTGTAATCAATTATGTAACAAACTTGTGCAATAATGATCACATGGAACTCCTCATTAAAATAACTCTAAGTTAGTTAATGATAATGCTCCAACTACAACAAACAAAATAATACTTTTACTTAGTGGATTGAGAATTATTTTCGTTTCACACTTCACATGTTGCACTAAGACAATTTGACAATCTTATCATAACATTGCACAAATCCTTGTCTTACAAGGATTTCATTATCATGATAATTTCGAGTTGCTCAAAATTAATCATGGGTAATTTGACTAAGAAAAATCTCTTTGTCAATCATGTTATAACTTTATTAAGTCCTTTCTTTATGAAATAAAATACTTTGAATTCTTTCATTTTGATTCACAGCACTCCCACTGACTTTTATGAAACATTGAAACTTCAATGATTTCATATATTCCACTTCACAAATATGATAAACTTATCACATTAAGTCTTTAATGGAATACACTCAGTAGGGAAAACATCCATCCTTTATGTGAATTCAAAATTCACAAGTGTCTAGCACTTTATGGATTTCAGCTTTATTAAATAACTCGGAGATATTCTAATATCTTGATAAATTAATTTAAAAGATATATCTCCAAATTAAATAAATAAGCCATCGGAAATATTACTCAAAACTTGAGTAACAATTGAATAAAAAAAAATAGACTTAATAATAGGACTTATTGACATCACACAATAACGAAGATCATAAACATGAATTCTCAAACATGGAATTCCCACACATATCTTATAATTCGAACTCAACAAGGTTCACAAATTGTAAAATATTCATTACAAATGATCGAACTCAAAATAGCTAATATTTTGAAGTCCTTAGTGTTGATCTTCATTATTGACTTGGACTTCATGGGATGATCTGCTACACTCCAAGTGCATCTGCAACATCATTACATAACTTCATTTTCTTTCCAGCATTTGCTCCTTCTAAAGTACCAGCCACTAGTGCAAGTGCGAGCATCAGTTAGTATCTCATACTAATGATTATGATTGCTGGAATTTTGTCAATAGTTTTGGTATAACTTTTATACCTGTTGATGGCATGAAATCACACACCTGTTGGGAGACCCCAAGAGGAAGGTATGATGTAGTCCAACAGCAAATTTCCCTCAGTTAAGAACCAAGGTTATCAATCCCGTAGGACTTCAATGCTCTCAGTAGGTTGCTTATTGTCTGGCGCTTCAACAAGCGTGGACCTGCACACAAAGCACAAAATCTCTCTTGCTCCCAACTTTCCAGGAAGGTGTTCAATCTTCCCGTCTTGCTGTGAACTAGAGAATTAATTGTATCGAATTGTTGGAGATGAATAAAAGTAAACGGAACAGCGAGCAAGTGATGATTAGAAGCGAGTAAAAGAGGTTGTAATCAATGAGGAAACTAGGATCGGGGGCCATAGTTTCACTAGTGGTGTCCCTCCTAAGAACAATAAACATGCTTGGTAAACAAATTACAGCTAGGCAATTGACAAATCATGAACGTATAACAATACTATTATGACGAGATATAGTTCACGGGTTCGAACATTGTAGGCATTACTTCAAGGTATACGGACCGCTATCCAGCATGCATCCATATCTAATAGTCCACCTCAAGAAAGTTATCCAGCAAATATATCTGGTATTAAGTTGCAGCAACGAAGTGATTGCTTGTGTGCAATAGATAATTGCATAAAGAACAATATGTAAGGTAAGCAATAATTCTCATTCGTAAACAAGAACACCGCTATTTTCTCCCTAGTGGCAACAACACATCCTCCTCCATACACATTTCTGTCAATCGAGCGCAGGAGCAAAGGAGACATGAACCCACTATCTAGCATATAAACTCTCTCTTGGAGATGCATACAATAACTTGGCCAAGGAAATCATACACACCGGAGAGCATTGCAAGACAAAATTAAAACTCTCTAAAGATATAAGTCAAGCATCTCATATTGACATAAACAAAATAATCATAATCTCATGGTTCATCGGATCCTACCAACACAACATGTAGCAATTACATAACGGTGATCTTGATCATGTTAGGTAGCTCACAAGATCTAAACATGGTGGCACAAAGTGGAGAGAACACCATCAAGCTACTGCTATCGACCCGTAGTCCCGGGATGAACTACTCACACATCAGTCCGGAGGCAATCATGGCGATGTAGAGGCCTCCGGTGACGATCCCCCTCTCTGGCAGGGTGCCGAAGCAGGACTCCAAAAGCCCTAGGTTGGACTTTCGAGGTGGTGGCGCCTCTGTATCTGTTTCATGGAAAATTTCTCCGTCCCCGATGTTTTTAGGGTTTTAGGCAATTTATAGGCGAAGAGGCGGCGGGAGGCGGTGTCCAGGGCCACCAGATGACCCCTAGGCACGGGTCAAGGGGATGCCCGCCTGGTGGTCACCTGGTGTCTGTGGGCCTCCCCTCCGGCTCTCCTTTGGACTCAGTCTCCTTCCCGGTGAATAAAAATTCCTCGTAAAATATCAGCTCATTCCGAGAATATTTTCTGTAGAACTTTTCTTAGACCAAAAACAGGCAGAAAACAGAAACTGGTCCTGTGGATCTTGTCAATAGGTTAGTCCCAGAAAACATGTGGAAAACATTTGAAAACACAGGGAAAACATGTAGAAAACATTGCATGGAGCATAAAAATTATAGATACGTTTGGGACGTATCAGCATCCCCAAGCTTAACTCCTGCTCGTCCTCGAGTAGGTAAGTGATAACAAAGATAATTTTTGAGTAGACATGATGCCAACACAAACTTGATCAAAGTACTTTAACAAAGGCATGATACATGTTATTTGAATCAATGAAAACTTAGCAACTACGTTGCAACATGAAAAGTAACACAAATAACTGACAATAAGCAATGATGCATTGGAAGTGATACATTTGTTTTGATCATAGTAAAATCACGGTAAAGTGGTATCTAGCTTGTCCTCATGGTGGAGCAAAACATAAATGCTAGGACACCTCCAAATTTCAAGTGGTGACTAGATACAAATAATTTTAACTCAAATCACAAAATATGATTTGAACTCAATAACTTCTATTTGCTCACCAATGAATACTAAGGTCAAGTATTTTGCAAATAGAATGTCATGCTTTCTTTTGTGAAACAAGTTTCTTGCAATTCGAAATGAATTTCAGAATTGCACTTAGCGCACTCATCATTGTCATGTTTATTAAATTCCTCAATCTATCTCATAGATACTAAATTTAATAAGACACTTTATGACTCTATATTTAAAACATTTTTAAATTTTTGTTCATGGTATTCTTCTTTCAATTTAGCATAGCCAATTTAAAAGAATCATAACCAGCTCCCACTGACTTTTAAGTCCCATCGTTTTATATAATGAAAAATAATATATCTTGTTTCATTAATACGACTGACTTAACACTAATAATGTAATACTTCAGATTACATCAGTAATCTAAAATGAATTACTTTTCAACAATAACTTTTGCCTATTTGAACCATTAACAGTAACAAGCATTTGATAAGACAAGTTTTCAACTTATTATTATCATTTATCCGTACTTGACAAAACAATTTTAATCAAGACTAGCTTTATGAATATAAATATTCATATCTCTTTTCTTTATGAAACATTCACGTCTTTGTGATATACATCACATTGACAGCTCTCAAGATAATATCTTGGAGTTTAATGAATGTCTCTTCTTCGCAAAATATTGATGTTTCCGTGATTTTAACATCACTCTTACCACTCTCAAGGTGAAATCTTGGAGTTACATGAATACTTTACTTTTCTGGATCTCCATGACATTTTACTGTCATTTATGAGTTTTACTATTCTGTTTGTTTTGTTTTGCATTTTAGATCATTATCTTGGAATTTGATGACATTATCACAAAGTGAATATTACATCAAATTCCTCATCTGATCCTTTATAATACTAAGTTCGAACTTTATGTATCTCATACATAAAATTCCTGGATGATGTAATGACTTTGGAAACATTTGCATGTTGCCCCTTTCATTATAACCTTTCTCCAAAGATTTGCAATCTTAACTTAATATAATTTCCACCTCAATTTTTCATGAGAAGACACTTTCCTCCATTATCCAAAATGTTTAAAACATTTGGAATCAAAGTGGAAATTCATTACCAATAATCATATTGGTTTTTATGCAAAACCTCTGTAATCAATTATGTAACAAACTTGTGCAATAATGATCACATGGAACTCCTCATTAAAATAACTCTAAGTTAGTTAATGATAATGCTCCAACTACAACAAACAAAATAATACTTTTACTTAGTGGATTGAGAATTATTTTCGTTTCACACTTCACATGTTGCACTAAGACAATTTGACAATCTTATCATAACATTGCACAAATCCTTGTCTTACAAGGATTTCATTATCATGATAATTTCGAGTTGCTCAAAATTAATCATGGGTAATTTGACTAAGAAAAATCTCTTTGTCAATCATGTTATAACTTTATTAAGTCCTTTCTTTATGAAATAAAATACTTTGAATTCTTTCATTTTGATTCACAGCACTCCCACTGACTTTTATGAAACATTGAAACTTCAATGATTTCATATATTCCACTTCACAAATATGATAAACTTATCACATTAAGTCTTTAATGGAATACACTCAGTAGGGAAAACATCCATCCTTTATGTGAATTCAAAATTCACAAGTGTCTAGCACTTTATGGATTTCCGCTTTATTAAATAACTCGGAGATATTCTAATATCTTGATAAATTAATTTAAAAGATATATCTCCAAATTAAATAAATAAGCCATCGGAAATATTACTCAAAACTTGAGTAACAATTGAATAAAAAAAAATAGACTTAATAATAGGACTTATTGACATCACACAATAACGAAGATCATAAACATGAATTCTCAAACATGGAATTCCCACACATATCTTATAATTCGAACTCAACAAGGTTCACAAATTGTAAAATATTCATTACAAATGATCGAACTCAAAATAGCTAATATTTTGAAGTCCTTAGTGTTGATCTTCCTTATTGACTTGGACTTCATGGGATGATCTGCTACACTCCAAGTGCATCTGCAACATCATTACATAACTTCATTTTCTTTCCAGCATTTGCTCCTTCTAAAGTACCAGCCACTAGTGCAAGTGCGAGCATCAGTTAGTATCTCATACTAATGATTATGATTGCTGGAATTTTGTCAATAGTTTTGGTATAACTTTTATACCTGTTGATGGCATGAAATCACACACCTGTTGGGAGACCCCAAGAGGAAGGTATGATGTAGTCCAACAGCAAATTTCCCTCAGTTAAGAACCAAGGTTATCAATCCCGTAGGACTTCAATGCTCTCAGTAGGTTGCTTATTGTCTGGCGCTTCAACAAGCGTGGACCTGCACACAAAGCACAAAATCTCTCTTGCTCCCAACTTTCCAGGAAGGTGTTCAATCTTCCCGTCTTGCTGTGAACTAGAGAATTAATTGTATCGAATTGTTGGAGATGAATAAAAGTAAACGGAACAGCGAGCAAGTGATGATTAGAAGCGAGTAAAAGAGGTTGTAATCAATGAGGAAACTAGGATCGGGGGCCATAGTTTCACTAGTGGTGTCCCTCCTAAGAACAATAAACATGCTTGGTAAACAAATTACAGCTAGGCAATTGACAAATCATGAACGTATAACAATACTATTATGACGAGATATAGTTCACGGGTTCGAACATTGTAGGCATTACTTCAAGGTATACGGACCGCTATCCAGCATGCATCCATATCTAATAGTCCACCTCAAGAAAGTTATCCAGCAAATATATCTGGTATTAAGTTGCAGCAACGAAGTGATTGCTTGTGTGCAATAGATAATTGCATAAAGAACAATATGTAAGGTAAGCAATAATTCTCATTCGTAAACAAGAACACCGCTATTTTCTCCCTAGTGGCAACAACACATCCTCCTCCATACACATTTCTGTCAATCGAGCGCAGGAGCAAAGGAGACATGAACCCACTATCTAGCATATAAACTCTCTCTTGGAGATGCATACAATAACTTGGCCAAGGAAATCATACACACCGGAGAGCATTGCAAGACAAAATTAAAACTCTCTAAAGATATAAGTCAAGCATCTCATATTGACATAAACAAAATAATCATAATCTCATGGTTCATCGGATCCTACCAACACAACATGTAGCAATTACATAACGGTGATCTTGATCATGTTAGGTAGCTCACAAGATCTAAACATGGTGGCACAAAGTGGAGAGAACACCATCAAGCTACTGCTATCGACCCGTAGTCCCGGGATGAACTACTCACACATCAGTCCGGAGGCAATCATGGCGATGTAGAGGCCTCCGGTGACGATCCCCCTCTCTGGCAGGGTGCCGAAGCAGGACTCCAAAAGCCCTAGGTTGGACTTTCGAGGTGGTGGCGCCTCTGTATCTGTTTCATGGAAAATTTCTCCGTCCCCGATGTTTTTAGGGTTTTAGGCAATTTATAGGCGAAGAGGCGGCGGGAGGCGGTGTCCAGGGCCACCAGATGACCCCTAGGCACGGGTCAAGGGGATGCCCGCCTGGTGGTCACCTGTGTCTGTGGGCCTCCCCTCCGGCTCTCCTTTGGACTCAGTCTCCTTCCCGGTGAATAAAAATTCCTCGTAAAATATCAGCTCATTCCGAGAATATTTTCTGTAGAACTTTTCTTAACCAAAAACAGGCAGAAAACAGAAACTGGTCCTGTGGATCTTGTCAATAGGTTAGTCCCAGAAAACATGTGGAAAACATTTGAAAACACAGGGAAAACATGTAGAAAACATTGCATGGAGCATAAAAAATTATAGATACGTTTGGGACGTATCAGCATCCCCAAGCTTAACTCCTGCTCGTCCTCGAGTAGGTAAGTGATAACAAAGATAATTTTTGAGTAGACATGATGCCAACACAAACTTGATCAAAGTACTTTAACAAAGGCATGATACATGTTATTTGAATCAATGAAAACTTAGCAACTACGTTGCAACATGAAAAGTAACACAAATAACTGACAATAAGCAATGATGCATTGGAAGTGATACATTTGTTTTGATCATAGTAAAATCACGGTAAAGTGGTATCTAGCTTGTCCTCATGGTGGAGCAAAACATAAATGCTAGGACACCTCCAAATTTCAAGTGGTGACTAGATACAAATAATTTTAGAACAAGCAATACCATAATCATATTCCAATCAATAATAAATTTTGGGACAATGCACATTATACTTAGAATGACAACTATGATCTCCTAATTGGTGCATAAAGTAAGAAGATGAAGACTCATCCTACATCTAAACAAAAGGCCCTTCGCAGAGGGAAGCAGGGATTACTCATGTGTTAGAGCTTTTCATTTTATAAAAAAGAGGTATTGAAAATATAATTTTGAGAGAGGTGTATGTTTATGTCAACGAATGCTAATAAATGTTTTATTATCTTTCCAAGTCAAATGGCTTTAAAGAGCGGATCCCATAGAGGAACGATAGCATTCCTCTTCTCCTTTGTTTATCACTAACCGCTGTTTGACTGATTTCTCAGGAAAATGTGAGAAGGAGATTGATCGGACATTATATGTTGGCATTTATCTTTTGTGGGCTGGGCACCCGTTTGCCAGCTCTTTTTGCAGTAATAGGGACAAGCACATTATGCATGCAAGTCAAGAGGTAAATCCATCCAACATGGAGAAATAATGAAGCATTTAATACTTACTCATGAGCTAAAACAGGAACACAAAACAAGGTTTAATAATTTTGGAGATTTTAAAGGTAGCACACAAGCAATTTACTTGGAATGGCTATAAAATAACATGCATAAGTAGATATAGTGTACACATTGGAATAACTTTGGTTTAAGGGAGTTGGATGCACGAGTAGAGCTCATACTCAGTACAGGTGAAGGCTAGCAAAAGACTGGGAGCGACCAACTAAGAGAGCAATAACGTCCATAATCATGCATAGCGACAAAACATTATTGATCAAAGCATGAAGTGATATTACTAATCTAAAAATAAATGATCATCAAGGCTATAGGTGAATTTTTTTATAGTCATAACGGTGTGAGAATGCGCCAAGTCAATCCAAATAAATCTTCAAATGTGGATACAATAATATTATGCCACATTATGATCAAGAACAACACATGATTTAATTTCATTAGCACATTAAGCACTCTTAGTTATTTGAGACTAGTCTTGGTACATCATAAATTTCTAAGCACACAATTAAAATACCATCTAACATCACATATCAAAGCCTAGCCACAGTCTAAACAAGCTTCCTTTGCACCTCTATAAGCATGAAATATTTTACTCTCGACCAACACCAATCAACTTTTTGAAACAACTTTCTCAACAAATATTCATTAAAGACCAGAGAGCTAATCATATATAAACTAATGAAACTAACAAGCTCTGAACAAAATATGAAAGGAAAACAAGAGCTAAAAACAGCTGTAGCAAAAAGTGAACACTCACAAGCAATAAGAGTGAAAACTAGAGTGTTCTAGACAAAAAACTGGAGTGTGTTTCTCTCCAAACAAGAATGCTAGGATCCAACCATTTATTACCAGCAAGCAAACAAAACAAAACTGAAAGCAAATAAAATGATGCTCCAAGAATAACAAATAGTATGTGAAGCAATAAAAATATAGTGTCTTGAGAGATGACCTGATAATTTTGTTGATGAAGAAGGGGATGTGATGACGTGAAACACACGTTCGTTGGGAGACCCCAAGAGGAAGGTATGATGTAGTCAGCAGCAAGTTTTCCCTCAGAAAGAAACCAAGGTTATCGAACCAGTAGGAGCAGCAACTCTTCAGAAGGTTGTCAACGGCGCCAGAAAAATAGCTGTCGAAGGGAGTCTGGACTGTTGACGTGGAATCTGCACACAACACAATCAAACTACTTTGCCCCAACGAAACAGTGAGGTGTCAATCTCACTGGCTTGCTGAAAACAAAGGATTAAACGTATGGTGTGGAAAATGAGTATTAAATTGCAGAGAATGAAAAAGGAACAGTTTGCAGTTTGTGGTTGTTTAATCAGTTTAAAAGAATGGACCGGGGTCCACAGTTCACTAGTGGTGTCTCTCCATAAAAGATAACTAACATGTTGGGTGAACAAATTATAGCTGGGCAATTGACGAATAGTGAGCGCATGACAATGCATATACATGACATGTTGACTACTATGATATTTAATTGGGCATTACGACATAATACATAGACCGTTATCCAACGCATCTATGACTAATAATCCACCGCCGGGTTGTCATCCGAGTCCCCGTTGGTATTAAGTTGCAAGCAACGGATAATTGCATTAAGTAAAGTGCGTAATGTAAACAAACACATATGCCCGTGGACATAGCATCGTTAGGTTATCCCTAGTGGCAACAGCACATCCACAAACTTAGAACTTTCTGTCACTGTCCCAGGTTAAACGGAGATATGAACCCATATCTAGCATAAATACTCTCTCTTGGAGTTACAAGCATCTACTTGGCAAAGCATCTACGAGTAACGGAAAGCATGCAAGATCTTAAATAACATATAAGATAGATTGATAATCAACTTGACATAATATTCAATATTCATCGGATCCCAGCAAACACAACATGTAGCATTACAATAATATGATCTTGATCATGTAGGGCAGCTCACAAGAACTAAACATGATGGCACAAAGTGGAGAGACAACCATCTAGCTACTGCTATGGACCCGTAGTCCAAGGATGAACTACTCACGCATCACTCCGGAGGCAGGCATGGCGATGTAGAAGCCTCCGGTGACGATTCCCCTCTCCGGCAGGGTGCCGGGAAGAGGTTCTGAACCCTCCCGAGCTAGGGTTGACGACGGCGGCGTCTCTGGATCTTTTCGTGGATATTTGCTCAGGTACTTAGGTTTTCGCGTCGGGGGGAATAAGTAGGCGAAAGGGCAGCGGCTGCGGACCCCCGAGGGGCCCACACCACCCTAGGGCGCGGCAGAAGGGGGGCCCGCGCCCTAGGTGCGTGTGGCCTCCTGGTGGCCCTCCTCTGCTGCTCCTTCGTCCGTCAGGCGTGTTCTGGAAAAATAGGCACCCCCGTGTAGTTTCGTCCAATTCCGAGAATATTTCCAGACTAGCTTTTCTGGAATACAAAAACAGCAGAAAACAGGAACTGGCACTTCGGCATCTTGTTATTAGGTTAGTCCCAAAAAATGTATAAAAGTGATATAAAGTAGATGCAAAACATGTAGCAATTGGTATAAAACAAGCATGGAACATCAAAAATTATAGATACGTTTGAGACGTATCAGCATCCCCAAGCTTAGTTGCTACTCGTCCTCGAGTAGGTAAACGATAAAAACAAAATAATTTTTGAGGTGACATGCTACTATCATAATCTTGATCATATAACATTGCAAGGCACATGTAAATGAATGAAGTGATCCAAGTCAATGGTCTATAATTTGCTACCAAATAGATAAAGAGTAAACAATGAATCACACAAGCTAAACGTTTTCATGAATAGTACTTTCGAGACAAGCATCAAACAGTTTTGCATAAGTGTTAACTCATAAAGCAATAGTTTCTAATAAAAGGTATTTAATCAACACAAAGGAAGAATTTAGTTTCAGCATTTGCTTCAACTTTCAACATATTTATCACATGGAAATTGTCAACACAAAGTAGTATAACAAGTCCAATACATTGCATATAATGCATGTTGCAACAAAGTTGACACTAGTGTTTGCTTGTGGAAGACAGAAAGAATAGGAAAACTGACTCAACATAAAAGTAAAAGAAAGGCCCTTCGCAGAGGGAAGCAGGGATTAAGTCATGTGCTAGATCTTTTAGGTTTTTGAAACCATATAGAGATTGCATAAAATATTTGATACTCCTCCCAACCTTGCTAACACAAGCCATGGCTAACCGAATCGTCGGGTGCCTTCCATCAATCACATACCATGGAGGAGTATTGTCGCAACAGTGGAACATGGGGTTCCCCTAGTACTGCCAAAGTGGGTCCACCCCATGTGGGCCCAAGATGAAGATGGACAAGACCAAGACTCAAGTCAAGCTGGCGGGTTCACCGTCAAGACACGCATGGCCTACGACGACTAAGGGCTCCGGTCCTGGGGACCTTCCGGGTCCCCGAATCAAGCAAGAAGGCCAGGAAGGACCCGAGAGCCCGAGTTCCCGGCAGGAGGCCAGGCTCCCTCCGGGTACTTCCTACGTTCCTGTGGATAAGCACTCCACCTCACCACGGAAGACTTGGGAAGCAAGGCGAAGGCAGCGCGGGCGGGAAGCACGTCCCGTGGTGGTGTCAGCTCCTGTCCACCCCAAGGCGGACGCTCCCACCTAACCCAGAGGAGACGCTAGGCTGAGGAGAGGCCACGTCTCCCCTAAACTAGATGAGGAGGGTCCTTCACCCCGAAGGTCCCTCATGCCCTCACGTGACCCTGTGGCAACCCCTTAGCCTATAAAAGGAGGACCAAGGCACGGAGGAGGAGAGGACAAGAAGAGCAAGGACGAACACAAGCTAGAACCAGAGCAAGACTAGACTAGGGCTGCGAGGTAGAGAGGAAGGTGATCTCCTCCGGGTCAGGATCTGTCCTTCTTCTACCTCGGCCAAAACCCTTCCGGGTACCCTGTCCGGGAGGTTCCATTGTAAGCCACACTATGAAGAACTCATCAATCCAGACATGCAGGAGTAGGGCTTTTAGCCTCCGGGCGGCCTGAACCTGGGTAGCTCCTTGTGTCCCTTTGGTTGCATGCTTTGATCGTGGAGAGGAGAGCTTGATCTAGACTCCGCCCAAGAAGACGATTCTCAGCCTCCTTCGCGCCCCGTGCCGAACCTAAAAGGGGGTATCCTATACTCCCGGTGTCCGTGCAACGAGACACGACATCTGGCGCGCCAGGTAGGGGGCGCAAGTGCTGGATTCATCTTCATCAAGTTCATCGGCAAGTTCTTCGTCAAGCATGCCTCCAAGGAAGAAGGGAGATCCTGCGGCGTCCAAGCCGGTCTCTCCCTCACGCACCCAAGCTTCAGCTGAACGTCGTGCTGCTGGCGCACGGCGGAGCGCCTCTCCGTCCCCGCCTCCCATGGAGAGGGTGGCGCCGGACGAAGTGGACGGTCGCGACAAGGACAACGGCCCTGGCGGAGCGGCGGCTCCAAAGGGCACCACCATGCCTCCTCCTCGCTCAGGGGAGAAGAGCGTCTGCAACGGCACCGGCAAGGAGCCCACCGCTGGAGGAGGGAACCACGGCGTTCGCCCCAGCGGGGATCCACGAGCATCCAAGAGCAAGACCTCCGCGCACTCGCCTTCGGACGTGCAAGCTCGCCATGATGCTCTAGTCGCTGCCAAGGCACTGATGCAGTTCCCTCCAAGCAGCGGCGACCCCAAGGTCTACCAAGAATGGAGGACTCGCGTCGAGAGGCTCCTCGACTTCGCCGATGGTGGTCCGTGGGTCGAACCCACTCAAGCTCCCACCGTCGACAACCCCGGAGCAGCACAAGACAAAACACGTGATCCGCGAGGCCAGCCTCGTGGTGAACGTCAAGCCAAGACGGCGCCTCCTCGCACCGCGCCACCGATGGCTGATCGGCTAAACCGCGATCACGGCGAGGCCATCTCCATCGGGTCGTCTACCTCGCGCAACCCAGATCTTCGTGACGAGCTCAACAGCCGTCAGAACGAGGATATGCGCACCCGCATCGAGCGTCGCCGAGAACGTCACCGCCGGGAAGATCGGGGCATCGACCTCGCCGAAGGCTGCCTCGCCCTCGCTCCCGAGTTCCGCCACTTCAACTGGCCCAAGAAATTCAAGATCGACGTTCTCCGCTACGACGGCACCACGAACCCCCGGGACTTTCTGCAGATCTACTCTCTTGCTGCGATGGTTGCCGGGGCCGACGAGGTCATGATGGCCAACTGGTTCCCGTTGGCCCTGAAGGGAGATGCCCAGACTTGGCTTCTCAACCTTCCCAAGTGCTCCATCCGTTCCTGGCGGGCACTGAAGGAGCAGTTTCTGGGGGCTTTCCAAGGCGGGTACGAGCGCCCGGGGGCTCCCAGTGATCTCCACGACTTCAAGCAGTTGCCGGGTGAAACTCTCCGCAAGTTCATCCAGCGCTTCACCCAGAAGATGAACACCATCCCGTGCATCAAGGAGGAGTTGGTGATCCAGTCCTTCCACGCCAACGTCCGCAACCCCAAGATGCGCGAGAAGCTGAGCATCCATCGCGTCGAGTCTGCTCGTAAGCTCTGGGAGCTTGCAGACCGGTGCGCTCGAGCTGAAGAAGGAGCCAAGTTCCCCGGGGAGGATGAACCCGAGGACAAGGCCGCTCCAGCTAAGAACAAGAAGCGGGACCCTGGACCCGACAAGCGGATCTTCGTCACCGAGCCTCTTCCGAAGAAGACCAAGCCCGCGCCGACTTCCGAGGAAGAAGGTGAAGGTGATCCCTGGTGCCACATCCATCCAGAAGGCAACCACTTGCTCAAGGACTGCCGCATGCTCAAGAACCTCGCCGTCCGGAGCAACGCCGAGCTGATGGGGTCAGTCAAGACGGTTGCTACAACTGCGGCACTGCCGGGCACATCGCTCGTGACTGTCCCACGGGTCGCCAAGGCGGAGGCGGCCGTGGATGGTACCGAGGCGGTGGCCGCGGGGGCCGGAGGAGGACGCGGCGGTCAAGGTGGTCGCGGGTACAACACTCCGGAGGCCGCCCACGTCGGCAACGGGGAAGCTCCGGCTCCCCAAGGAGGCAACGGCGGCAAGTATCAAGAAGTCACGGGAGTTGTCGGGTGCATCCACGGAGGGTCTTCTCTGCCTCCCTCCAACGGCGCCTGCAAGAGACTTGTCCGGGAGCTGAACGCGGTTGCTTCTGCTCCGTCCAAGCCCCTGGACTGGTCTAGCCAAGTCATCACCTTCGACCCAGAAGACCACCCTGCAAACACTGCCGGGGTCGGGACCCTGCCGCTGATCGTGTCGCCCGTCATCCACAACTACAAGGTCACCAAGATGCTGGTCGACGGAGGCTCCAGCCTCAACCTGCTGACGGCGAAGGTCCTGGCTGTCCTTCAAATCCCCCTGTCTCGCCTACAAGACACTGGGGTGTTCCAAGGCGTGAACGGAAGTGTTACTCGACCCCTCGGGAAGATCACCCTTCCGGTCACCTTCGGCGACTCCAAGAACTTCCGCACCGAGGAAATCGTCTTCGACATCGCCGACACTCCGCTACCGTACAACGGCATACTTGGCAGACCTGCTCTGGCCAAGTTCATGGCCGTCTCCCACTTCGCCTACAACATGCTGAAGATTCCGGCGCCGTGGGGCGTGATCAAGGTCAGGCCGACATCGACGATGCTATCTACTGCGTTCACCAGCTGAACCAGACGGTGGCAACCACGGCGGACATCCCTCAAGGTGTACAGGAGGATGATGATGGGGCTCTCCCCGGGGGCGAAGGGCACCCCGGGGGCTCCACATCTACTCCACCCAAGAAGGCGCCATTCCATGGCGATCCGCAGCTGACCAAGAAGGTGGCGCTAACCAGCGACGGAGTTCGCTCCATCACCATCGGCGCCCGCCTCACCGACAAATAGGAAAGCGCGCTCGTCGCCTTCCTTCGGGAAAACTCTGACGTCTTCGCGTGGGAGGCATCAGGTTTACCCGGCGTACCAAGGGAGGTGATCGAGCACAAATTGGCGGTCAATCCGGGGGCTCGCCCCGTGAAGCAGGTTCTCCGGAACCAAAGCAAGGAAAAGCTGGAATTCATCATCGCCGAGGTGGACAAGTTGATAGAAGCTGGTGTCATCCGGTCGGTTCCCCACCCAAGCTGGGTGGCCAACCCCGTGGTGGTACCGAAACCCATGACCTTCAAGTGGAGACTCTGCATCGACTTCACAGACCTGAATAAGGCCTGTCCCAAGGACCCTTTCCCCCTGCCGCGGATCGACATGATCGTGGATTCCACGGCCGGGTGCGAGCTGCTGTGTTTCTGGATGCCTTTTCCGGGTACCACCAGATCATGATGTCACTCGAGGACCAAGAGAAGACGGCCTTCATCACTCCCAAGGGCTGCTACTGCTACACCCGGATGCCTTTTGGCCTCCGAAACGCCGGCGCTACCTTCCAGCGCGCAATGCAAGCATGCCTTGGGTCGCAGCTGGGCCGCAACGTCGAAGCGTACATCGACGACATCGTGGTCAAGACCCGGTACAAGGACTCCCTCATCCAAGACCTGCACGAGACCTTCGAGAACCTCCGCCGGGTCAACTTCAAGCTCAACCCCGACAAGTGCGTGTTCGGGGTCCCCTCCGGCAAGCTGCTGGGTTTCCTGGTCTCTCACCGAGGGATCGAGGCGAATCCGGACAAAATCAAGGCAATCGAGCGCATGGAGGCGCCCCGGCGGGTCAAGGACGTACAGCGCCTCAACGGGTGCATCACTGCACTCGGGCGCTTCATCTCAAGGCTTGGGGAGCGGGCCTTACCGTTCTTCAGGCTGCTCAAGAAATCAGGCCCCGTGGAGTGGACCTCCGAGGCCGAGGAAGCCCTGCAGTCCCTTAAGCGCTACCTCGCCTCGCCACCAATCCTCGTGGCACCAGAAGAGAAGGAGCCCCTACTACTGTACATTGCTGCCACCAACCAGGTGATCAGCGCTGTGCTCGTGGTAGAGCGTGACGCTCCTCCGAAGAAGTCAAGCAAGATCAAGGGCAAGCGACCCGGGAACTCTCTTCCGGGGCAACCGTGCAAGAAAAGGCTGCCGGGTGACCAGGGGTCTCATGATCCTGGCGTCACTGCAACTTCACCAGCGACGCGGATCCCGTCGGGAATGGAGAATCTCCCTCCGACGAGACTTCGCCGGGGGCTACATCGTCCCCACCCCAAGACATCGACGTGGGGAAGCCGAGCCCTCTCAGGACTCGGCGACCCGCAAGGTGCAGCACCCGGTCTACTTCGTCAGCGCAGTGCTGCGCGACGCCCGGGAGCGGTACCCCATGATGCAGAAGCTGCTGCTGGCAATCCTCATTGCCTCCCGCAAGATGAGGCCGTACTTCCAAAGCCATCCCATCACGGTGGTGTCCAAGTACAACCTAAGAAGCCCCCTGGAGAACCCACTTGCCACTGGTCGCATATCATGGTGGGCCATGGAGCTTCAAGGTTTCGGTCTCAAGTTCGAGCACACGGACAACATCAAGAGTCAGGCGCTGGCGGATTTCACGGCCGAGTGGACCGAGACGGCGTTCGACGACCCGGAAGAGGAAACCTGCCTCCCCGGGAAGGAAGATCCTAGCGCCTGGATCATGCACTTCGACGGCTCCTACACCAAGGGGAAAGGAGGTGCTGGGGTTGTCCTAACCTCACCAACCGGGGACCGGCTGAAGTACGTCGTCCAGATGCACTACCAAGGGAACATCTCCAACAACACGGCGGAGTACGAGGGCCTGCTCGCAGGACTTCGTGCTGCCATCGGCCTCGGCATCAACAAGATCGTCGTCAAGGGTGACTCTCAGCTAGTCATCAAACAAGTGAACAAGGAGTACGCGTGCCCTCAGATGGCACCATACGTTGAAGAGGTCTGGAAGCTGCAGCGGCGCTTCGACAACTTCCGGGCTGTGTACGTCCCACGGGGAGAAAACACGGCCGCGGATGAGCTATCGCAGGTGGCGTCCAAGCAAGAACCAGTGCCTCCCGGGATCTACATCGAGGTCCTCAGGCGACCTTCGATCCCGCCCGAGAGGCTCGCGACAAGATCTGCGCCGGGGGCTGGCGACCCTTCTACCTCGACAACACGGGTAGCCAGCCCAGAAGCTCAAGACCCGGCAGCCCCTCCAGCGGAGGAAGCTATGCTTTCTTTCCGTCGGATGGTGCTACCGGTGGAAGGAGCCCACCCACCCTGGGCCCGGGACATCGTCAAGTACATCATGGAGCACGCCCTCCCGGAGGACGATCACGACGCCGAGCGGGTGGCTCGTCAAGCCAAGCTCTACGTCATGATCGACGGCGAGCTCTACCGGCGACGGGACAACGGAGTCAAGCTCCGCTGCATCCCTCAAGAACAAGGCCAAGTACTGCTACGGGACATCCACGAAGGCACATGTTCAAGTCATGTGGCATCAAGATCACTGGCGGGTAAAGTTTTTCGTCACGGGTTCTACTGGCCAACAGTCCTCAGTGATGCGGAGCAGCTAGTCAAGACCTGTGAAGCCTGCCAATACTATGCGAAGAACATACATCAGCCGGCGCAAGCTCTGCAGCCAATTCCAATCTCCTGGCCGTTCGCGGTCTGGGGGCTGGACATCGTGGGAAAGATACCGAAGTCTGTCGGGGGCCATGAATACCTTTTCGTGGCCATCGACAAGTTCACAAAGTGGGTGGAAGTGATGCCAGTACCAAGACAGACAGCTCAAGCAGCCATCAAGTTCATTGAAGGGATCGTGTACCGCTTCGGAGTACCCAACAGAATCATAACGGACAATGGCTCTCAGTTCACAAGCCGATCCTTCCTCAACTTCTGTGAAGAGCTGGGAATCAAGGTGTGTTTTGCCTCGGTGTCCTACCCAAGGTGCAATGGGCAAGTGAGCGAGCCAATGCGGAGGTCCTAAAGGGTTTGAAGACCAAGGCCTTTGACAAGTTAGAAGACAAGGGCAAGAACTGGATTGAGCATCTACCAAGTGTCTTGTGGTCCCTCAGAACCACACCAAGCAGAGCCACTCAAGAAACACCATTCTTCCTTGTCTATGGAGCAGAAGCCGTCTTGCCAACAGAGCTCAGGCATGGATCCCCCCGGGTACTTGCCTATGATGAAGACGCACAAGCTGAGAGGAGGATTGATGACATCAACTTCCTGGAAGAGGTGCGGTGCCGAGCTTCCTTACGATCTGCTCGATACCAGCAAGGGCTCCGCCGCTATCATGATCGCCATATCCGTTCACGGGTACTGGAACCCGGAGACCTGGTTCTCCGCAAGAAGCAGAAGCTTGATAACATGAACAAGCTGTCCTCCAAGTGGGAAGGACCTTATCGGGTGACGCATACCCTGAGACCCGGAGCTGTTTATCTGGAGGACGAGAAAGGCAGGCCGGAGGGCAACGCCTGGAACATCGAGAATCTCCGGAAATTCTACCCCTGAATACGAACATGAATCGCAGATAGTTCGAGTCAACTAAGCACGCCCAAGGGGCTAGTGTTCTGTATAAGGGTGTAAGAATCGTCGCCAAGGAATAAAAGATAAGTTTTTCAATTCCGTGAGCCTCTCTTGTTGTCGTGAAGTGTGTTATCCGTAACAACCCCCAAGCAGGGGGCTGACATGGTGCCGGTGGCTGACAGGTCGAGCGCGAGCAGCCTATCAGTAGGCGCTGCCACCTGATCGTGCCGTACTGCCGCGGTAAGAAGTGGAACGGGCAGTGCTGTGTTTTAAAGAACCTAAACACAGAAATGCACATTCAACTTTGCTTGCGGGTTGCTCCGGATGAAACACTTTCACGACATGTAAGGGAGGGTCCATTCTTTTCCTACTGAAAGTGTGTTGTGTGTAGCGCCTCTCCCGGGACAGGAATGGATGCTGAAGAGCGGCTCAGGAGCTGGATACCCGGGAAGGACAGAGTAGATCAAGGGCACGGCAAAAACCAGCTAAGTCTTTGCATGTGCATCTGGCATTCTAGGCATAATATCTCGCTCGGAGTCAATATACCACCAACCTGCGCATGCTTGACAGTTGATGAGAACCTTTGCGGGGGTAATGCGTCCTCCCCGGCGAACGGTCAGATTTCCCTTCTGGCCTAGTACCCGTGGCTGTGGAGTGGACTCCCGGAAGGCATAGTGCTCTTAGGGGTGCTGCTACCGGTGCGGGCGGTCAGAGCACTTGTCACCTAAGAGATCTCCTCAGAAAACTTGACGGCGCGTTAGTGCAAAGGGAGGTTTGGGAAATGACCCCGGGAGTTGAGCCCTAGGATTGCATTCATCTGAACTTACATTCTGAGTTTACAATTCTGGATTACATTCAGTCGAAGCTTTTCCTGGATACATATCTAGCCTATGCTACTAAGGCCAGCTCAGGGCTCCTGGCTGTGCAGCTCTGTCTTTCTGTTTTATTGCCTGCCGGGTGAACTCCGGACTCCCGGGGACGCCTGGGATGAAGGAGGGCATTCGCGCAGGATCTTCAGGGGTCCCATGGGCCGGGGAACTTCCGGGCAAACCCCGGCACATGCTGGCTGCAGAGGAGGTGCACATGGTCCACGAACTTATCCATGATGTCTTCCTCATCCTGTACGAAGGGAAGAAATCGAGTCAAGGCGCAGGATCTTCCCAAGGGTCGTATTGCCAGAACCAAGGCGGCCTTACCTTGAAGACATCGTCAAGATCGCAGAGGAGGCGGATCAATCTCTGATTGCCTGCGGCCTCCTTCCACAGCTCCATCTTGATGGTGTCCTTCCGGGTCGCCAGCGCTACCGATGCCTCCATGGCGGCAGAACCGGCGATGTTCCCCACTGGGGAAAACCAAGGAGACTCGAGGGCGAGGAACCTCGTCCTTTCTAGTGGCTCGGGCTCCAGCTTCGCTGGGTGCCTCCGCCGCTCCTCGAAAGACGGACTCCGCCGTCGACACATCGGACAAGGCCCTCTCTGCTTCGCCGGACATTGTTCTGCGGGACGAGGGGAGGCAAAGGAAGAAGAGGAGCGGAGCAAGGCGAGAAGATGTGGCGAAGGGGTGGAGTCTGGATGGTCTTTTATAGGCCTCCCTGCTCCACCTACCCCTTGACGCTACGGCTGCTGCAGTAATGGGAGCGCGTTTTGCAAAAAACTCGTTCTCATTCACACGGACGCGACACGAAGACAAGGAGGAAAACAAGATCTTCTTCATTTACAAGGACTACAAGGGGACGATCTTTTTTACAACAAAAAGGTTGGCTCCCGCCGAACAAGGAGCACCGCCGTACAATGGAAGACGCTACTTCCAGAAATACGACGTCAAGGCCGCCAAGGAGGAGGTCAACGAGATCTCCATGGCGCCCGAAGCTCCTCGCCTTCAGGAAGACGAGCTCCCCTCGACCTTGATGTCAGATGAGTTTTCCTCATCTTCATCCTCGTCGTAGGAGCTCGAGCTGCCGCTGCTGCTCTCCATGCAGCACTCCACGCGTCCGCCATCGACACCGAAGATCTTCACGGAGAGCGTAGCATCTCCGTCGTACCGGAACACCAAGCACTGCCCCCTGGACAGGCGGCGGGCACGGGAGAACGACTTCCACCCCGGACCCAGAAGCATGGCGCCTTCAGTGGTGCGCTCCGCCATGGCCCAGGAGGGGCCATTGGGGCAGCCTTCCACCTGCAGCCAGAAGCCGGAGGGTCCGATGTCCTCCGTCGCCATCGCGAAGGAATCCGGCAGGAGAAGCCGGCTG
Source organism: Poa pratensis (assembly GCA_947311845.1). NCBI lineage: Eukaryota > Viridiplantae > Streptophyta > Magnoliopsida > Poales > Poaceae > Poa > Poa pratensis. The sequence goes on from CAMZMU010000088.1 coordinate 15,095,929, forward strand.
CGAGGCCTGCGGTTCAGATCCACGGCGAACTCGAACGGCGCGAAGCTGGTATGAACCATGCTCCTAGGAAGAGGGGCAGCGGTGCCGCGGCCTCCACGGCCGCCGCGACCGCGAATCCCACGACCTCGCGGAACAGCTCGACCACGAGTGGAGGGGCCACTCTCCGCAGCAGCTGAAGAAGTACGAGGGCGCCCAACTCCTCTCTTCGCTCTCGCCATTGGCGCTGGCAGCTTGTGGGGAGGCCTGGAGTTGGACCAAGGAAGAAGATGACCGAAAAGGCCAGGGGTGCGCCTCGCTTTTATAGCCGCGGCAGTGCCTCTGCCAAGCGTCTCCTCGGTTCTTCCGTTAGTGGGAATCGAGGGGGCCCTCGCAGTTATTCCCCCGAGCGGAGTAACTCCAAGACCTTCAAGGCCATCAGTGAAGCGAAGCTGAGAAGACCAGGTGCCCGGGACCCACTTTGACCTATCTTTAGGCCATGGCCCCGGCAGCTGGAGCAAGAGCCCCGGGACCATGCCCGGGGGCTACTGTCGCAACAGTGGAACATGGGGTTCCCCTAGTACTGCCAAAGTGGGTCCACCCCATGTGGGCCCAAGATGAAGATGGACAAGACCAAGACTCAAGTCAAGCTGGCGGGTTCACCGTCAAGACACGCATGGCCTACGACGACTAAGGGCTCCGGTCCTGGGGACCTTCCGGGTCCCCGAATCAAGCAAGAAGGCCAGGAAGGACCCGAGAGCCCGAGTTCCCGGCAGGAGGCCAGGCTCCCTCCGGGTACTTCCTACGTTCCTGTGGATAAGCACTCCACCTCACCACGGAAGACTTGGGAAGCAAGGCGAAGGCAGCGCGGGCGGGAAGCACGTCCCGTGGTGGTGTCAGCTCCTGTCCACCCCAAGGCGGACGCTCCCACCTAACCCAAGGAGACGCTAGGCTGAGGAGAGGCCACGTCTCCCCCTAAACTAGATGAGGAGGGTCCTTCACCCCGAAGGTCCCTCATGCCCTCACGTGACCCTGTGGCAACCCCTTAGCCTATAAAAGGAGGACCAAGGCACGGAGGAGGAGAGGACAAGATAGAGCAAGGACGAACACAAGCTAGAACCAGAGCAAGACTAGACTAGGGCTGCGGAGGTAGAGAGGAAGGTGATCTCCTCCGGGTCAGGATCTGTCCTTCTTCTACCTCGAGCCAAAACCCTTCCGGGTACCCTGTCCGGGAGGTTCCATTGTAAGCCACACTATGAAGAACTCATCAATCCAGACATGCAGGAGTAGGGCTTTTAGCCTCCGGGCGGCCTGAACCTGGGTAGCTCCTTGTGTCCCTTTGGTTGCATGCTTTGATCGTGGAGAGGAGAGCTTGATCTAGACTCCGCCCAAGAAGACGATTCTCAGCCTCCTTCGCGCCCCGTGCCGAACCTAAAAGGGGGTATCCTATACTCCCGGTGTCCGTGCAACGAGACACGACAAGTATCTATTTTTGAGAGGTGTTTGTTAATTGTCAACGAATGGTAGCGGGTGAGAACAGTTTCTACCTGTCGAACGGACTTTTAAGAGCGGCTCCCATGAAGGACGTTATTTCTACCAGCAAGGCAGATCATCCCTCTTTCTCTTTGGTTTACACACATTCAGGTATTTCACTGTTTGTCATTGCTTACTGATGAATCAGGGCAAAAGTGTGAAGAGAATTAATTGGTTAAAGTTGTAATAAATTGGGACTGGGCACCCCGTTGCCAGCTCTTTTTGCAAAATTATTGGATAAGCGGATGTATATGCCACTAGTCCAGGTGTAAAAGTCCATTCAACAAATAGAATAAAGAATAACCACACTAATTCCTCATGAGCTAGTAAACATTGACACAAAAAGGGAATAATAACATTTTGAATAATTTAAAGTTAGCACATGAAAAATTTACTTGGAGTGGCAAGGAAATACCACATATAGGTAGTTATGGTGGACACAAATGGCATGTATTTTGGCTCAAGGATTTGGATGCACGAGAAGCATTCCCTCTCAGTACAGAGTTTAGGCTAGCAAGGTTATGTAAGCAAACAAGAATATCAACCCGTACACCAAGTTTTATATGACAAACATATTGCAAACGTTATAAGACTTCATACCGTCTTCCTTGTTAACCAAACCCTGTTATTAGAAAATATCTAGAGCTTAGAGATACCACCGATGCAAACCAAATTTTCAACAAGCTTTACTGTAGTTCTTCACTAATAGGCTTAACTCATGTGATGCACAATTTAATCATGATCTACTTGTTAACTCAAAACAATTGACAAGCATCAAGTTATCCATTTTAGTGATCTACAAGATTAAGCAAGTTTTTCCTTATACCAATTACCACATGCAACATTTTCTGAACCAACCAAACACCAATCAATTTATTTCATCAACTCTCCAAACAAATATAAGTGAAGCAAGAGAGTACTTTCTACAAAAGAAAGCTAATAGCTCTGACAAGAGATACATGAAAACAAGAGCTAAAAGCTGAACAGCGCTAGATATGAATACTCAACAAATATAAGTGAAGAATAGGAGTATTCTCATGAAAAAGCGGAGCGTGTCTCTCTCCCAATCAAGAATGCTAGGGTCCAGTCAAGCTTTATTGAAAATAAAAGTGCAATACTGAAAATAAAAGCACACAGACGCTCCAAGAAAAGCACATATGATGTGAAAGAATTAAAATATAGTTTCACTAGAGATGACCTGATAATTTTGACGATGAAGAAGGGGATGCCTTGGGCATCCCCAAGCTTAGACGCTTGAGTCTTCTTGAAATATGCTGGGGAGAGCCATGGGAGCCTCCCCAAGCTTAAGCTCTTCACTCTTCTTGATCCTATTATATCATCCTTCTCTCTTGACCCTTGAAAACTTCCGTCACACCAAACTCAAAGTAGATCTCATTAGAGGGTTAGTGCATAATCAAAAATTCACATGTTCTATAAAGACGCAATATGATTTGTTACTTTAAACATTAGCTACAGCCACTGATGTTATGTGAAGCTCTTCCACCCAAAAAAGAATTTCACTCAACACTAGTAAAAGAGAGAATGCAAAATAAAAAGGCATAATCTGTCTAAAACAGAACAGTCCGCAAAGACGAATTTTTTCAAGGCACTTACGACGCTCAGATCGAAAAACTCTAGAATAATGAAAGTTTCAGACATTCATAAAGATTACGCACAAAATTTTCATATTTAATTAACAATCTGGTGATTTTAGGAATTTCGTACAGTGAACAGCAAAAATCTGTTTCTGCGCAGCAATCAAAATTAAGCATCATCTTAACATTAGAGGCTACTCTTGGCACAACAATGCGAGAAAATAAAGATACAAAGGAGTTGCTACAGAAGTAAACAAGCACCTTGACTCAATAAAAGAAAAATTGCTGAAAAATAAAATGGGTTGCCTCCCATAAGCGCTTTTCTTTAACGCCTTTTAGCTAGGCACAAAGCATGCATCAAGTATTACCAAGTGAAGAAGCATCAACAATCTTACGCTTAGCTCTCTTACCTTTATCCTTATCTTTAGGAAATACTTGGTTACACATAGGTGAAGAGGCGAAATTCATAGTGCCTTGGCCCACATCTATTATTGCTCCAAAGCGTTTCAACAGAGATCTTCCAAGATAATCAATAGATATTGTTATTCCTAAGAGTTTTGTAAATACTCCTTCGGCTACTCCCCTTGGTAATTTAATAGTATTATCACCCAAAGTTATACAATCTTCGCATTTGGAAAGCTCCCAAAGATTTAAGGAATCAAAAATATCCTTGGGCATTAAACAGAATTCAGACATAATATCACAGCGAGAATGAAAAGTTTCACCATTTATAACAACTTTTACTGAGGGAATCCATCCCGATGGTTCAAAAATTACTGGCACATTATCATAATGTTCACGAATCTGATTATACCCTTCTTTTAGACCAGATATGTTCGTTTCAAGAGTGTTAAGTCTATCACTTATGCTTGTCAAAGCCAAATCAATTTTAGTGATTGGAGGGCTAGAAATTGTAATCAATTTTTTTATAGCATTAAAAGCTTGATCCCCATCATAACGAAGGAAATCTCCTCCTACCACAGCATCTAAAGCATATCTGTAGCAAAGAACAAGACCAAAATAAAAGCTTCTAAGAAGCAAGCTTAAAGTCATTTTGGGTTCAGTTTTAGTATAAGACTCAAAAATTCTAGACCAAGCATCTTTAAAACTCTCCTCACTCCCTTGCTTGAAAGTGAAGATCTCTTCTTCAGGTGACATTACTACTGGAACAGGGCTAGACATGATGACTAACAGAAAACAAAACTGAAAATAAACTAAATGCAAGTAACTAATTTTTTTTGTGTTTTTGATAATTGAAAGCAAACAAAATAAAATAAAATAAACTAAGCAAGACAGAAACAAAGTAAAGAGATTGGAAGCGTGAAACTCCCCTTGCAGAAGACTGTTGTCTCCCCGGCAACGGCGCCAGAAAAATAGCTTGATGACGTGAAACACGCGTTGTTGGGAGACCCCAAGAGGAAGGTATGATGTAGTCAGCAGCAAGTTTTCCCTCAGAATGAAACCAAGGTTATCGAACCAGTAGGAGCAGCAACTCTTCAGAAGGTTGTCAACGGCGCCAGAAAAATAGCTGTCGAAGGGAGTCTGGACTGTTGACGTGGAATCTGCACACAACACAATCAAACTACTTTGCCCCAACGAAATAGTGAGATTGTCAATCTCACTGGCTTGCTGAAAACAAAGGATTAAACGTATGGTGTGGAAAATGAGTATTAAATTGCAGAGAATGAAAAAGGAACAGTTTGCAGTTTATGGTTGTTTAATCAGTTTAAAAGAATGGACCGGGGTCCACAGTTCACTAGTGGTGTCTCTCCATAAAAGATAACTAACATGTTGGGTGAACAAATTACAGCTAGGCAATTGACGAATAGTGAGCGCATGACAATGCATATACATGACATGTTGACTACTATGATATTTAATTGGGCATTACGACATAATACATAGACCGTTACCCAACGGCATCTATGACTAATAATCCACCGCTGGGTTGTCATCCGAGTCCCCCGTTGGTATTAAGTTGCAAGTAACGGATAATTGCATTAAGTAAAGTGCGTAATGTAAACAAACACATATGCCCGTGGACATAGCATCGTTAGGTTATCCCTAGTGGCAACAGCACATCCACAACCTTAGAACTTTCTGTCACTGTCCCAGGTTAAACGGAGACATGAACCCACTATCTAGCATAAATACTCTCTCTTGGAGTTACAAGCATCTACTTGGCCAAAGCATCTACGAGTAACGGAAAGCATGCAAGAACTTAAATAACATATAAGATAGATTGATAATCAACTTGACATAATATTCAATATTCATCGGATCCCAGCAAACACAACATGTAGCATTACAATAATATGATCTTGATCATGTAGGGCAGCTCACAAGACCTAAACATGATGGCACAAAGTGGAGAGACAACCATCTAGCTACTGCTATGGACTCGTAGTCCAAGGATGAACTACTCACGCATCACTCCGGAGGCAGGCATGGCGATGTAGAAGCCTCCGGTGACGATTCCCCTCTCCGGCAGGGTGCCGGGAAGAGGTTCTGAACCCTCCCGAGCTAGGGTTGACGACGGCGGCGTCTCTGGATCTTTTCGTGGATATTTTCTCAGGTACTTAGGGTTTTCGCGTCGGGGGGAATAAGTAGGTGAAAGGGCGGCGGCTGCGGACCCCCGAGGGGCCCACACCACCCTAGGGCGCGGCAGAAGGGGGGCCCGTGCCCTAGGTGCGTGTGGCCTCCTGGTGGCCCTCCTCTGCTCCTCCTTCGCTCCGTCAGGCGTGTTCTGGAAAAATAGGCACCCCCGTGTAGTTTCGTCCAATTCCGAGAATATTTCCAGACTAGCTTTTCTGGAATACAAAAACAGCAGAAAACAGGAACTGGCACTTCGGCATCTTGTTAATAGGTTAGTCCCAAAAAATGTATAAAAGTGATATAAAGTACATGCAAAACATGTAGCAATTGGTATAAAACAAGCATGGAACATCAAAAATTATAGATACGTTTGAGACATATCAGGATGCCTTGTGCATCTGATACGTCTCAAATGTATCTATAATTTTTGATGCTCCATGCTTTATTTCTACATGTTTACCCATGTTTTCCCTATGTCTTTCTTCGTTTTCCGGATGTTTTCACATACTAACCTATTAACAAGATGCCCATTGCCAGTTTCTGTTTTTTATGCTGTTTTTGTATTTTGGAAAAGTTCTTAAAAAATATTCTTGGAATGGGCTGAAAACTTACAGAGAATTATTTTTACCTGGGATGAAGACAGAGTCCAAAGGAGAGCCGGAGGGGGCCAGGGGGCCACCAGGTGACCCCCAGGCGCGACCTACCCCTGACCGACGCCTGGAGGTCACTTGGGTGCCTTGGGCACCGCCTCCCGTCGCCTCTTCGCCTATAAATTCCCTAAAACCCTAAAACGGAAGACGCTTGGAGGATTTTTCCAGAAACGCGTCCGAGCTCCGCCGCCATCAAAACCTAGTTTCGGGGGTCTGCAGACTCTGCTCCGGCACCCTGCCGGAGGGGGGTAGGTACCCCGGAGCCATCTTCATCAACCGTTCTGCCTCCGTGATGCTTCGTGAGTAGTTACCCCATGGACTAAGGGTTCATAGTAGTAGCTAGTTGGTACTCTCTCCCCTTGATACTCAATACCACAGTCTCATGCTTGAGATCCATCTGATGTAATGTTATGTGTTGTGTTTGCTAGGATCCGATGAACCGTGGAATTATGATTATTTTGTTCATGTCATTATATGAGAATCTTAACTTATATCTTTAGAGAGTTTTAATGTGTTCTTGCATGCTCTCTGATGTGTATGGTTATCTTGGTCACATAATTGTATGCATCTCCAAGAGGGAGTATTTATGCTAGATAGTGGGTTCATGCCTTTTTTTCACCTGCGCTCGAGTGACAGAAACGTGCATGGTGGAGGATGTGCTGTTGCCACTAGGGAGAAAATAGCGGTGTTCTCATCTACGGATGAGGATTATTGCTTACATTACGTACTATACTTAATGCAATTGTCTATTGCACAAAGGGCAATCACTTCGTTGCTACAACTTAATACCAAGGGATTTGCTGGATAACTTTCTTGAGGTGGACTTTTAGTAATAGATGCATGCTGGATAGCGGTCTATTTATCTTGACGTAATGCCTACCACGTTAGAACCTGTGAACTTTATCTCGTCATAATAGCATTGTTATGCGCCCATGATTTGTCAATTGCCTAGCTGTAATTTGTTTACCCAACACTTGCTTTTTTGTTTGGAGAGTTGCCACTAGTGAACCTGTGAACCCCGGTCCATTTTCCACCATTGTTGCTACTGTTTTCACATCCTTTTGTTACTTTCTACCTTGCTGGTCGTTTATTACAGATTACACATATCACTTGTTTCACTCCATATTACACCACTTTCATTATCTTTTCGCTGAACCACTGCATCTATACAATCTCCATTGTATTAGGTGTGTTGAGGACGCAAGAGAATCATCCCATCACTACTCCATCCACTATTTTATTGCACCCTTTGTTACTAATATACTTTGCTAAGTGCTTCTCAGGTGTGGCTGAATTGACAACTCAGCTGCTAAGGCTTATAGGTATTCTTTGGCTCCCCTTGTGTCGAATCAATAAATTGGGTTACACTTACCCTCTAAGATTGTTCCAATCCCCTAAACTTGTGGGTCATCAAGCCAATTTTCTGGCGTCGTTGCCGGGGAGCATAGCTCTATCTATAAGTTCACTTGGGAAGTACACTCTTGCTTTTTACTAGCTTTATCGTTCTTGCTATCAATGGTTACTTTCTTTGAAACTAGATCTTATTGGCAAGGTGGGTTCACGGAAGATCAACAAAAATATTATAAGGAATACCGCTGTCTCAAAAAGGGATATACTTATGGAAACAAATAAATAAACTGAACTATTATGCTAGAGACTTATGCTCTATTTATAATGTGACTGGATGTCTTAATGAATCTTGCTGCTTTATGAGGGATAAACACCTTACTTTCCAATGTGAGTATAATGATAATAAAACCTTAGCTTCTTATGTTAAGGGAAATTATGATTTTTATGATGTAGAACAGATTGAAGAATTTGTTGCTTTTAAGGGTGCCTATGAAATTATTTCTTTGCTTGAAAATAATGATAATGCTCCTTACAAAAATGAGATTCTTGCTATACTTCAATATTGTTATGATAATTACAAGGATGATAATTACTATATTATTAGATATCTTAATAAAATCTCTCCTCCAAAGTAAGAGACTAATGCCTTGCAGGAGCCTATGGAAGAAGAAATTGCTGAAACTGGAAGCTCATTGGATGAAATAGAGGAGGAGAGTGATGATAAAAAGAAGGAAGAATGGAGTAGCTACCCATGCCTACCTACTAATGATAGTAACTCTTTAATACCTCCATGCTTACCAAAGGAGGATGAGTGCTATATTGATGAATGTGATGATCCTATTGATTCTTTTGAAATATCCCTTTTTGATGAAATTGATGCTTGCTATACTTGTGACCATGATGCTTCTATTAATGAAACTTGTGAGAATAGTTTTGCTACTGTTATTTATGATAATCCATGCTACTGTGATAAATCTTATGATAATCCCTTATTTGTTCCTATTATTGATATTCATGATAATGAGGGAGTTTGTTTACAAAATTTATATAATAATGCTCTAGATGATGGTCCTATGTTACTTGATAATATAAATTATAATGCTATGTAAAATGGGATTGGAGAGGTCTTGAATTTAGCTAAAAGGAGTCCAATACATTTGGAGAGAGATTAATCATCTTGTTATAATATTGCTAAAAGTGGGTAGGAAGAGGTCATGATTTTTAATTTTGATCCCACTATTTCGGAGCTTGATATAAATTATGAGCTTGTAGAACATTAAAAACATGATTTTTGTGATAGCTATATTGTTGAGTTTGTTCATGATGCTACTAAAAATTATTATGAGAGAGGAAAATATGGTTGTAGAAATTTTCATGTTACTAAAACACCTCTCTTTATGTTGAAAGTTTTGAAGTTGCTTATGTTTTACCTTCCCGTGCTTGCTACTTTGAGCTCCTTTGATTTATTTCTTTACAAGATTCCTATGCATAGGAAGTGGATTAGACTTAAATGTGTTTCATATTTTCTTCTTGATGCTCTCTTTTGCTTCAACTCTTATTTCTTATGTGAGCATCTTCGAAAATTACTGAGCCTATCTTAATGGCTATAAAAAAGTGCTCTTGGAGACAACCCTTGTTATTTTTTGCTTTCAATTTTAAGTTGCTTTTTCTTTCAGTTTTGAGTTGTTTTCTATCCTCTTTATTGGTAGGGAACACGAATTACAAAAAAAAAATTGTGCTTGTTATAAAAAAGTTTTCAAAAAGAGAAGTGATTAAGAAGGTGAGCATTGATGAAGTAGGGGTCGACCTTGAACACTTGCGTTCATGCCTATGGAAACAATGTAAATCTTCTCATGGAAGCTTCTCAGATGAAAATATGTTTTTAATGTGTTTTATTCCATTGTATCATAAAATTAAGGTGCCTCAAAATAACATGCCTAGCTAAAAGGCGTCAAAGAAAAGCGATTGTGGGAGGCAACCCACTTGGTTTTCCTTTGTTTTCCTTGGTTTTCGTTATGTTTTCTTTTGTTTTCTTTGAGTCTTGGAAGTTTTTACCTCTGTAGCAACATCTCCTTATCCTTTTTATTTAGTTTTTGTGCCAAGAGTAACCTCTGATTGAGAGGAAGTGTGATTTGGGGATGTTGCTGTCCTGAAACAGATTTCTGAGGTACCACCAAAAAAATATTTCTCTTAGCCAGAACGTCAGAAAATTATGAAACAAATAAGGCACATGCCCCAGGTTATTATCTAACTTTCATTAGTTTACCACTTTTTGATTTTTGCTACAGAAGTATCTCGAAAAAATTCATCTTTACAGCCTGTTCTGTTCTGACAGATTTCTGCCTTTATTTGCATTTGCCTCTTAATCTTTTTCTTTTGTTGTTCTTTCGGGGGGGGGGGGGGGGGGGGGGAGAGAACTTTAAAAGAAGTTGTGACAGTAGCCAATGTTTAAATTGAGTTTTTGTCTTGTGTTAAAACTGAACCAAGTGGATTTATTATTTTGATGCACTAACCTAGCTAATGAAGATTGTGAGAAGTTTTAGGTGGAGGAAGTTTTCAAGTGTAGGGAGAGAAGGATGATATGAGAAGATGAAGGATGGACAAAAGCTCAAGCTTGGGGATGCCCATGTCACTCCCAAGAAATATCCAAGAAGTACAAGCATCAAATCTTGGGGATTCCCAAGGCATTCCCTTCTTCATCAACAAAATTATCAGGTCGTATTTCAAGACACTATATTTGTATTCCTTCACATGATATGTGTTATTCTTGGATTCCCTTCTTCATCAAAAATTATCAGGTCATCTTTCAAGACACTATATTTGTATTCTTTCACATGATATGTGTTATTCTTGGAGCGTCTTTTTTATTTTGCTTTCAGTTTTGTTTTGTTTTCTTGCTGGTAATAAATGGTTGGATCCTAACATTCTTATTTGGAGAGAAACACACTCCGTTTTCATTGTTTAGAACACTCTAGTTTTCACTCTTATTGTTCAGTGAGTGTTCAGTTTTTGCTACTACTGCGTTTAGCTCTTGTTTTTAATTCTTATTTTGTTCAGAGCTTGTTGGTTTGCTTAGTTTATATATGATTAGATCTCTGGTCTTTAATGAATATTTGCTTTGGGATTTGTTTCAAATAAGTTGATTGGTATTGGAGAAGAGTAAAATATTTCATGCTTATAGTGGTGCAAAAGGAAGCTTGTTTGACTGTGACTAGGCTTTGGCATGTCATGTTAGATGCTATTTTAATTGTGTGCTTAGTTATTTATGATATATCATGACTAGTATCAAATAACTGAGAGTGCTTAATGTTCCATTGAAATTAAATCATGTGTTGTTTTTTATCATATTGAAGCATGGTATTGTGGTATTCTCCTTTGGTGATTTATTTGGGTTGACTTGGCGCATGCTCACACCATGTTATGACTATAAACCAGTCACCTCTAGCCTTGATGATCATTTAGTTTTTGACTTGTAATATCACTTTATGCTTTTATCAATTATGTTTTGTCGCTATGCATGATTATGGCCGTTATTGCTCTCTTAGTTGGTCACTCCCAGTCTCTTGCTAGCCTTCACCTGTACTGAGTATGAGCTCTACTCGTGCATCCAACTCTCTTAAACCAAAGTTTCCAAATGTGTACACCATACCTACCTTACATGGTATTTCATAGCCATTCCAAGTAAATTTCTTGTGTGCTACCTTTAAAATATTCAAAATTATTAAACCTTGTTTTCTGTTCCTGTTTTAGCTCATGAGGAAGTATTAAGTTCTTTATTATTTCTTCATGTTTGGTGGCTTCACACTTTGACTAGCATGCATAATGTGCTAGTCACTAATATTGCAAAAAGAGCAGGCAAAAGGGTGTCCGATCCACAAAAGATAAATTACACCATTCACATCATATCAAAATCCTCACACTATTGGGCTTGAGAAATCATGAACATAGCTTGTGCAAACAAAGGAGAAGAGGAACGTACTCGTTCTCTCTATGGGAGCCGCTCTTGAAGCCACTAAACATGAAAAAATGATAAGTCGTTTAATAGAATTCGTTGACATAGACATACACCTCTCTCAAAATTATATTTTCAATATGCTCTGTTTTACAAAATAAAAAGCTCTAGCACATGAGTGATTCCTGCTTCCTCTGCGAAGGCCCTTTCTTTAAGATATATTAAGAGTCATCACCTTCTTACTTTATGCACCAATTAAGAGAGCATAGTTGTCATTGTGAGTATAATGTGCATAATCCCAAAATTTATTATTGATTGGAATATGATTATGGTATTGCTTGTCTAAAATTATTTGTATCTAGTCACCACTTGAACTTTGAAGGTGTCCGAGCATTTATGTTTTGCTATTCCATTAAGGACAAGCGGGGGTACCACTTTATCATGTTTTTCATTATGATCAAACAAACGTATCACTTCAATGCATTATTGCTCATTATCAATCATTTGTGTTACTTTTCATGTGCAACATAGTTGCTAAGTTTACATGACTTCAAATAATATCTATCATGCATTTGTTAAAGTGCTTTGATTTTAGCTTACAATGCTTTTACATTATGGTTGATCAAGTTTGGGTTGGCTTCATGTCACCTCAAAAATTATTTTCTTATCACTTACCAACTCGAGGACGAGCAGGAGTTAAGCCTGGGGATGCTGATACGTCTCAAACGTATCTATAATTTTCGATGCTCCATTCTTGTTTTATACATGCTTACCCATGTTTCCCCTATGTTTTCCTTCGTTTTCCAGATGTTTTCATAGACTAACTATTAACAAGATATGCCCAGTGCCAGTTTCTGTTTTCTTCTATTTTTGTATTTCAGAAAAGTTCTTAAAGAATATTCTCGGAATGGGCTGAAAATTTATGGAGAATTATTTTTACCCGGGAAAAAGAAGGGGTCCAAAGGAGAGCCGGAGGGGGGCCAGGGGGCCACTAGGTGACCCCCAGGCGCGGCATACCTTGACCCGCGCCTGGAGGTCACTTGGGTGCCTCGGGCACCACCTCCCGTCGCCTCTTCGCCTATAAATTCCCTAAAACCCCAAAAACGGAAGACGCCCGGAGGATTTTTCCAGAAACGCGTCCAAGCTCTGCCGCCATCAAAACCTAGTTTCAGGGGTCTGCAGACTCTGCTCCGGCACCCCGCTGGAGGGGGTAGGAGGCCCCGGAGCCATCTTCATCGACCGTTCTGCCTCCGTGATGCTTCATGAGTAGTTCCCCCATGGACTACGGGTTCATAGCAGTAGCTAGCTGGTACTCTCTCCCCCTTGATGCTCAATACCACGGTCTCAT